>JAGDYQ010000135.1:1810831-2102833 GCA_021962125.1 Bulinus truncatus | reverse complement strand
GACAGAAACATTGGGGCAACATTAGTCTGACAGAAACATTGGGGCAACATTAATATGACAGAAACATTGGGGCAACATTAATATGACAGAAACATTGGGGCAACATTAATATAACAGAAACATTGGGGCAACATTAATATGACTCATAGGAAACTATAGAACAAGCCCTGCGTTTGGTTACTTGTGTGTTTGGCTACATATGTGTTTGGTTGAGTTAAGTGTCAGATAAAAATTTACTGACCTGACAGTCGGTTGAATTAAGTAATTAAATTACTTCCTGCACGTGTTAATTGTGCCAAATGGCCCAAGTACCTTTCTTTCTGCATATATGTCAGCGATTACTTTAATCAAGTACTTCCTCTTTCTGCATATATGTCAGCGATTACTTTAATCAAGTACTTCCTCTTTCTGCATTTATGTCAGCGATTACTTTAATCAAGTACTTCTCTTTCTACCTGAATGCCAGCGATTACTTTAATCAAGTACTTCCTCTTTCTACCTGAATGCCAGCGAACACTTTTAATCTAGTACTTCCTCTCTCTACCTGTATGTCAGCGATTATTTAAATAAAGTGCTTATTTTTTCAATAGATGTATGTCAACCTGATGGTCCCTGGTTCGATCTCCGGTGAGGACCAACGGATATTTCAGGTCACGACTTAAGTCCCACCCTATCTCCCGTGGTGCCTCCCAGGTCATTGGACATGCACTATCGGCTATGGTGGAGATGAAAGAAGGGCACCATATATATAAAAATACGTTCCGTTAGCGGTATAAAGGTTCTAAGAAATTTCATCTCATCCTTACAAAGACTACACACACACGCACACACACACGCACACACCTGAATATCAGCACACACACTTGCAAGTCAGCACACACCTGCAAGTCAGCACACAACTGCAAGTCAGCACACACCTGCAAGTCAGCACACACCTGCAAGTCAGCACACACCTGTACACCAGCGAAGTCTCACCAGTTTCACTCATTTCGGAATCAATTTCTATAGGTGAGAGTTCAATGGCGGATTTAAGAGCCTGACGACTAAGACACCGCGGGCCATAAGTTGTCTCTCCCCCCTCCCCCCATCCCTCCCCCTGTGGTCTTGTGGGGGTGGGGGGAATGGGGGGAGGGGAAACTTGCCAGTATTTTTTCACCAAGATGTGTTATAACTCAAGTCTCTCTCTCTCTCTCTCTCTCTCTCTCTCTCTCTCTCTCTCTCTATCTATCTATCTATCTATCTCTCTCTCTATCCATGGTTTAGTTTAGTATGCTAAGTAACATGTCTTGTGTTGCAATGATGCTGTTAAATTCGGCTGAGAGAATATATCTTGTATCAAAGACAATTTTAACAGCTTGATGCCACAATGACATATCTGTCAAACTTAGAAGTCACTGTATTATTTAGTTAAACAATGGCAGAATATCTCTGTCACAAGTGCCTGTGTTAAACTTAAGTTTAACAATGGCATACTATCTCTGTCAAAAGTAATTATGCTAACATTAGCTCAAAAGACTATGACATATCCCAGAGCACTCGACAATCGCGATATTTTCATAAGCTTTATTTATTTATTTATTTTTCTGAGTCGTCTGCCAATAAAGGGGACAGAACTGAGATGATCGATGTACCCGATTTAACTCCCTTTTATTATCACAACATTTCGCAATGGCGCGTCCGACAGGGGTCAAGAAGATGAAGAAACTGATTAGTTCATCATTTTAAATTACTGTTATATCATTTTTGTATTACTGGTATATAAATTGTATTAAACTGTATCGCACTAGTTGGGTTTTTTTTTATTGTTATGTGTTATTTATTAGTTTTGTTATTCATTCGTGTTATGTTATTGTTACTTATGAGAATTCTTCTATTATTGAGCTGGGATGCTAAGTTACCGAATACGTTCAATATCTTTGGGGAGAAGTGTGGTGTGTGTGTGTATGTATGTGTGTGTGTCTGTGTGTGTATATATATGTGTGTGTGTGTGTGTAGGGAAAACTCGAGGACGTCCTGAAGGGCACGCCTGTAGCAGAGTGGATGACGTTTGGTTCGAAAACAATTTTTTTTTGTTTTTTGCAGCCCCGATACGTTGAAGGGGGGGGGAGAGTCGTCAATGAAGGCTGGGCACCAGGTCACGTGGGCTGAGTGGGGGAGCTGGAGGGCGCCTTGGTACGTAGGGCAGTAAGAGCCGCGCTGTGGTGTTGAAAAGTTGGAGACCTTCAGGGTCGATTGAACTGGGTGACACGTTGAAGTAAAGGGAGGGAGGAGGGAGGGAGGGAGGGAGGGGGCTGTTATTTTTATTTATTTTTGAACTGTAAGTAAAAATTTGAAGGGGAACTTTTTAAAGCATCATACGCCCCTCCATGTAAGGCTCTGTACTATACACCCCTTGTCACGTGATGTATTGATTTTTTTTTCTCTTCGGAGTATTAACTGTCGGCCATGTTTTGATTTCATCTGTGCAGAGTATAATATCACAGCAGTCATAACCCCCTGACCTTTCTGTTTATTTACTTTAAAAAAAACGGTTTATTTTCAGTCCGGTATTGTGGGAGATTGTAGATTGTGGTAACCTAAGCGAAATATTTATTTAAAAAAAAAAATGAAAAAAAAACATATCTAGAACTAGAAGTTCTTGGGAGAAGTTCTTGAATTATGTATTATGTGTTATGTATTATGTGTTATGTATTATGTGTTATGTATTATGTCTACAGAGTTCTCTTAGCACAAATATAAAAAAAAATATTTTATATATGTATAAAAAAACAAGCCAAAATCAATTTGGCTGTTTGGTTTTTCAGATATGACATTAAAAGTAATTTTTTAAGTAGCTTTACACCAGAAGTGGGGGAAACAACCCCACCCATATACCCCTTCAGCTATAATTATACCCCTATATGTACTATTAAAAGTGTGAATGCGAAATAAATGACAAATACATGGTTATTATCATTAATTCATATTTTAATACGTTAAGTGTATATATATGTATATATATATATATATATATATATATATATATATATATATATATATATATATATATATATATATATATATATATATATATATATATATATATATATATATATATATATATATATATATATATATATATATATATATATATAATAATATATATATATATATATATATATATATATATATATATATATATATATATATAATATATATATATATATATATATATATATATATATATATATATATATATATATATATATATATATATATATATATATATATATATATATATATATATATATATATATATATATATATATATATATATATATATATATATATATATATATATATATATATATATATATATATATATATATATATATATATATATATATATATATATATATATATATATATATATATATATATATATATATATATATATATATATATATATATATATATATATATATATATATATATATATATATATATATATATATATATATATATATATATATATGGGTAAGGGTATATATATATATATATATATATATATATATATATATATATATATATATATATATATATATATATATATATATATATATATATATGATATATATATGACTATATATATATATATATATATATATATATATATATACGATGTATATATGATATATATATATATATATATATATATATATATATATATATACTATATGTAAAGCCACTTGATAACAATCAAGTTTTTCAATGTGGCCCTCCGTAGAAAAAGTTGCTTTACCTGCTTTCACCATAAAAAATTGGTTACTATAAGAACTTTGTTCATTGTTAATGTCGAGTTGACTTCTAACAAGTTTACATAAATATGTGTGACTTTATAAAAAATAAAAAATTAATTGTAATAAAAAAATGAAAACAATAAATTTCCAATGTTAATACATGTATAACTTAAAGTACTTTAGACCAGACAATGAAATCAAGTCTGGTGTCTAGACACGAGATATAGTGCATAGACTTTAGAACAATAGATGTATGTTGAACGATTCTGTAACTTGATAAGATCCAGACAGACGGACACTACTCTCCAACCCAAAATAACAAAATGTCGGGGGAACAGCCCAGCCCCCACCGTCATGGCTGGCCTCAATAATGTATATCCTCCAAGCCAGGCGGTCGCGAGTGACTATGTAAATGAGTAACCCTCCAGACGTAATGCAATGTTAATTTGCCTGTAATGACGAGTGAAAAGGGTGGAACAAAGGGATTTGGGGGAGGTGGGGGGTAGGGGGTGAAGGCGAATGACTCGTGAGCTGCGTCTAACTCACCCAATGTCATCAGCCTTTCCCGACCCCCCCCCCCACCCACCCACCCACCATCCCCCTCTCTCGATTCCTCGCACTCACACGCTGACCAAAAACCCAGTTCTTGTCCTCGGTCACCGATTAATCTCCGGAATGTAACCAACGTCTACGCCTATGGAACAGGTTATTTTCTCGCCTAATGAAGCGGGCTCGGACATTTCCCCCACCCCCACCCCCATCCCCACCTCCCTGAACAATGGGGGGGGGGGGAAGCAGGGTGATGACGGATCACGCCTCCACGAACATTAGCTACCGCACGGGGGGGGGGGGCTGGGGGATGCGATGGTCCCCCGAGGGGGGTGGGGTGGGAGGCTAACACACACAGGGGCCGAAGACGGGATCGTAATTAACTGGTGAGGCTGATTGACAGAAGAGAAAGTGAAGAAAAAAGGCAAGAACAGGATAACAAGACAAAAAGTGGAGGGTGGGAGGGTGGGGAGAGAGGGGGGCGAGACATCCTTAACAAAAGACATTTGGCGTGAATGTAAAGAAATAAAACGAAAGTTGTTTATACAGAGATATAGGTCGTGAGTATGGTTTTACGTCATGAATTCGATAGTAAGGGCAGGCTACTCTTTGATAATGACCTCTTATAGCGCCTTAGTAAACACTGCGCATATGTTTGGGCATAAGAATAGCAATGAAGACGTGTGTTGCTCAGCGCTTGACTTTCGACCTCATAGCCGCGGGTTGAAACTTCGTGATTTTTTTTTCGTTTTATTTTTTTAGATCTTGGGGAGAGTTCTTAAGCCCACCCAGCTTAAAATGGGTGCCTGACTTAAGTTGTGGGGGGGGGGGAGTTAAAACTGCTGGGCGTTGCGCAAGCCACACTATCTCTTTATATGCCGTGGTTACCGAAAAAAATGAGAACTCTACCCGATGAGCCGATGAGCCCTTATGGCTTAAGTTTACGTTGTTGTTGTTGTTTTCAATTTATAGAATGGCATCGGCGTAGGAAAGGCGCTGTGGGTTCTGCAGCCTCACATGACCCCCATACTAGGAAGCGGGGCCGAAAGAGCCCTGTTACGTGATTTTGCACTTCTCAGCTAGGGAGGAGGGCGCCAAATGTAACTTGCACATGGCGTCACAATAGCTAACTATTTCTCTGACAAAACCGGATGGTGGTGTGGTAAATGTGGGAACGGATGGTCGTGCGGTAAAGCGCTCGATTGTCGACCTGAGGGTCCCTGGCTCGATCTCCGTTGAGGACCAGTGGTCATAGTGAAAGTTCCCGCTATGTCTCCCGTGTTGCCTTCATCGCCATTGCACTATAGGCTATGGTGGGGGTGAAAGTAGGGCACACATTAGTGGTTTATAGGATCTAAGAGATTTTATCTCATCCTTACACTGATTCACATACTATACAATGCGTTTAATGGACCTCGTACGCAACACAGTGTGTTTAATTGACTTCACGCGCAATACAATGTGTTTAATTGACTTCACTCACAGCACAATGTGTTTAATTGACTTTACACACACAAAACAATGTGTTTAATTGACTTTACACGCACAACACAATGTGTTTAAATGCTTTAACTACTTTAAAACTTTCAGTTTTTTTGAACTCCAAAAATTGAATCGTGCTATTTAATACAAATTTACCATGGTTTTTAAAAAGTTCTGTGTTTGAACGATAAATTTACAACCTGGGTCGGAGTACCCTAGACATGAACCCAATTCACTCCATCAGCAACCATCAAACAACTTTAAATAAAGCCGTTGTTTTTAATTTTAATTTAAAAAAAAACAAAAAAAACTCGAAATTATTGTCTGGCGTTTGTTTTCTTTTCCAACCCTCTATCTTACTCGCTCTCGGCCAGGGAAAACATAACACATATCTGACCCGCTCACACTGACCAGTGGTCATCTGTCATCTTTCAACTCACGTTAGTGACCCGGTCAGTTGGCAACAGGACTCCGCCAAATTGATTTAGCCACCACCCACGCTGTCTCTCTCTCCCTAAATAAATACTTTCCACATATTTTTTTTATCGGAAGGGACGAATCAGGGGAGTGTACTTCACTTGGCAGGGGTTCAAACCCTGTTTGTTGTGTAGAACTCACGTTAAAATCACTTTAGTAGGTACTTACAATAGTAGGAGCTTAGAAATGTAGGTACTTACAATAGTAGGTACTTAGAAATTTAGGTACTTACAATAGTAGGTATTTGAAATGTAGGTACTTACAATAGTAGGTGCTTAGAAATGTAGGTACTTACAATAGTAGCTGCTTAGAAATGTAGGTACTTACAATAGTAGGGGCTTAGAAATGTAGGTACTTACAATAGTAGGTGCTTAGAAATGTAGGTACTTACAATAGTAGCTGCTTAGAAATGTAGGTACTTACAATAGTAGGTGCTTAGAAATGTAGGCACTTACAATAGTAGGTACTTAGAAATGTAGGTACTTACAATAGCAGGTACTTAGAAATGTAGGTACTTACAATAGTAGGTATTTGAAATGTAGGTACTTACAATAGTAGGTACTTACAATAGTAGGTGCTTAGAAATGTAGGTACTTACAATAGTAGCTGCTTAGAAATGTAGGTACTTACAATAGTAGGTGCTTAGAAATGTAGGTACTTACAATAGTAGGTACTTAGAAATGTAGGTACTTACAATAGTAGGTACTTAGAAATGTAGGTACTTCAATAGTAGGTACTTAGAAATGTAGGTACTTACAATAGTAGGTACTTAGAAATTTAGGTACTTACAATAGTAGGTATTTGAAATGTAGGTACTTACAATGGTAGGTGCTTAGAAATTTAGGTACTTACAATAGTAGGTATTTGAAATATGTAAGGACAGTATGAGTCGAACTACCTAGAAACGTGCGTTAACCTATAGTTACTGGCCCCCGTGCAGACTAATTATTTGGGCCCTTGGCCGCCTTACTGTGCCTTGGGTCAATAAGCTTGATGGGAGCCCATGAAAGTGTAAATTACAATTACGTATGTACCATAAAGGCTCTCTATCGCTGGGCCCCCCTGAACGAAAAAAATACCTTAAGGGCACACACTATGATCACAATAATGCCCCACTGTTAACGAAAAAAAAACACTTCAAAATGAAATTTAAATTGTGACGTGGCTTTGGGCCCTTTATTTTAGCGATGGCCCTTGGGGGGGCATAATAATCCGGTCGTCAAAACAGCACTGCGTGCTGTCATTTTGGTATAAAACTGAATATCGGTTTTATGAGACTCGTTCAATCGACTGTATAATAAAATCGATTACTTTTTATAGCTACTACATGCTACAGATATAGTTTTACATGTTATTGTTACAGAAATAGTTACAACTACAAGTTAATGTTACACCCTTGACTGTGGTAGAAAATACGAGATAAAAAAAGACAGAGAAAAACACTTGGATACTAAAAAATGAAACGGAGCTATTCCCGCGAGAATCGACGTAATGAGAGCTGCAAATACAGGTTAGCGCCAATGACGTCATTGCCGAACCGGATATTCGACTCGAAACCAGATATTTTTTTGTTCCTCAGTGTGCCTCCCCCCCCCCCACCCCCAACCCTCGTCCCTAGTGAACGATAATTTCCAATTCGGATATTCGAATCTCTTTGTAAATAGTGTTTAGTTACATCTGTGCTAGAGTTGAATGAAAAAATGTGTTTCTGTTGAGATGGGAGTCTCAGAATTTGATTTGTTTTGTTGTTTTTTTGTAACTATTGTTTGCCCACAGATCCCAGAAAAATAGAATTTCAAATACAATGTGACTAGAAACATTTTGAGAACGTCTGTGAACAAGACATTATTTTAGAAATATTGGTCTCTAAAATATTACCGGTGTTTGATTTTATTAGTTAATTTTTAAACACCATCGTGTGTTGAGCTTTGTCTTAGAGTTAAAATCACAAGTCACACACGTCAAACACACAACTCACACACGTCAAACACACAACTCACACACGTCAAACACACAACTCACCCACGACAACTACACAACTCACCCACGTCAAACACACAACTCACCCACGTCAAACACAAAACTCACATACGACAAACACACAACTCACCCACGTGAAACACACAACTCACATACGACAACCACACAACTCACCCACGTCAAACACACAACTCACACACGTCCAACACACAACTCACACACGTCAAACACACAACTCACCCACGTCAAACACAAAACTCACATACGACAAACACACAACTCACACACGTCAAACACACAACTCACCAACGTCAAACACACAACTCACACACGTCAAACACACAACTCACACACGTCAAACACACAACTCACACACGTCAAACACAAAACTCACATATGACAAACACACAACTCACACACGTCAAACACACAACTAACCAACGTCAAACACACAACTCACCCACGTCAAACACACAAATCACACACGTCAAACACACAACTCACACACGTCAAATACACAACTCACACACGTCATACACACAACTCACCCACGTCAAACACACAACTCACACACGTCAAACACACAACTCACACTCGTCAAACACACAACTCACCCACGTCAAACACACAAATCACACACGTCAAACACACAACTCACACACGTCAAACACACAACTCACCCACGTCAAACACAGTACTCACACACATCAAACACACAACTCACCCACGTCAAACACACAACACACCCACGTCAAACACACAACTCACACACGTCAAACACACAACTCACACACGTCAAACACACAACTCACCCACGTCAAACACACAACTCACACACGTCAAACACACAACTCACACACGTCAAACACACAACTCACACACGTCAAACACACAACTCACACACGTCAAACACACAACTCACCCACGTCAAACACACAACTCACACACGTCAAACACAAAACTCACATATGACAAACACACAACTCACATACATCAAACACACAACTCACCCACGTCAAACACACAACTCACACACGTCAAACACACAACTCACACACGTCAAACACACAACTCACACACGTCAAACACACAACTCACACACGTCAAACACACAACTCACCCACGTCAAACACACAACTCACACACGTCAAACACAAAACTCACATATGACAAACACACAACTCACACACGTCAAACACACAACTCATCCACGTCAAACACACAACTCACCCACGTCAAACACACAACTCACACACGTTAAACACACAACTCACATACATCAAACACACAACTCACCCACGTCATACACACAACTCACCCACGTCAAACACACAACTCACCCACGTCAAACACACAACTCACCCACGTCAAACACACAACTCACCCACGTCAAACACACAACTCACCCACGTCAAACACACAACTAACACGTCAAACACACAACTCACACACGTCAAACACACAACTCACACACATCAAACACACAACTCACCCACGTCATACACACAACACACCCACGTCAAACACACAACTCACACTCGTCAAACACACAACTCACCCACGTCAAACACACAACTCACACACGTCAAACACACAACTCACACACGTCAAACACACAACTCACACACGTCAAACACACAACTCACACACGTCAAACACACAACTCACCTACGTCAAACACACAACTCACATATGACAAACACACAACTCACACACGTCAAACACACAACTCACACACGTCAAACACACAACTCATCCACGTCAAACACACAACTCACCCACGTCAAACACACAACTCACCCACGTCAAACACACAACTCACCCACGTCAAACACACAACTCACCCACGTCAAACACACAAATCACACACGTCAAACACACAACTCACACACGTCAAACACACAACTCACACACGTCAAACACACAACTCACACAACTCACACACGTCAAACACACAACTCACACACGTCAAACACACAACTCACACACGTCAAACACACAACTCACACACGTCAAACACACAACTCACCCACGTCAAACACACAACTCACACACGTCAAACACAAAACTCACATATGACAAACACACAACTCATCCACGTCAAACACACAACTCACCCACGTCAAACACACAACTCACCCACGTCAAACACACAAATCACACACGTCAAACACACAACTCACACACGTCAAACACACAACTCACACACGTCAAACACACAACTCACACACGTCAAACTAACGGGCTAGAATCATTGCGTCCGAAGTGACAGTTGCCGAAATTGCCTTTTCGGAGACATGATTTGTGACATTCAGTACTGGTCAGTTTCGGAGACATGAACTGTGGCATTCAGTACTGGTCAGTCCGAATAAATGCGTCATGGGGGGTAGGGTGGGTGAATGAAAAACTTATAATTGAGAATATGTGTTTCTGTTTGACAGTGTGTGTGTGTGTGTATGTATGTGTGTGTATGTATGTGTGTGTATCTGTGTGTGTGTAAGTCAATGGTGTGCATGTATGTGTGTGTATCTGTTTGTGTATCTGTATGTTTGTATGTATGTGTGTCTGTGTATGTGTATCTGCGCGTGTCTGTCTGTGTGTGTGTGTGTGCGTGTATGTGTGTGTGTGTGTGTGTGTGTGTAGGTCCTAGCTTACAACGCAGAAGACAATAGTGGGCCATTCAAAAGATAGTCGGTTGGGCTCGCATATATAGATTTAGGACCCTTCCTCGTGATTTGCTAACCTAATGCCCTTAAATACGCCTCTGTATGTGTGTGTTTGCGTGTGTGTGTGTGTGATACGAGAAATATAAAACTGTTGAATCAGTTGAAATAAAGAATGTGGGGGTCTATTTTGAGCTGGGGGGGGGGGTACCTTAAACCCTCGAATAAATTTACATACCCCACCCACCCCTTCCCCTACCTCAGAAAATCGACATCGCGCCATTTTCCTATCCCCCCCCCCAGCCCCGTGTCCTATTTATGAACTTGTTGCATCTCAACTCCACAAGTTGAACTGTAAATGTCATATGACATATGAGAGATGTCATTGTGCTACTGAGATCAGAGCGAGACACAAATCACACACTATGACGTCGTTTTCATTTGAAAAAAAAAACTGGAAATGGGGGGGGAGGGGGGGAGAGAGGGGGTATTGTTATTTCGTACTTTATTATGTTTACTTTCAAAACAAAAAAAAAATGGAAATTTTATTCCAATTGAAACAATGCCACTCCAGCTACCTCCACCTCCGTCCCTCCCTCCCCCCGCCTCCGTCCTTCCCCCACCACCCCCCCCTTACCGTTACAGCGTCAGAGAGCGAGACACGACAACATGCGGGCACCGTCCACTGCATGCAGGAAAACACTCACTGCTTGTCGCTCCTAAGGGAAATCACTCTTATAACTCCTGATGTCAGATACAAGCTTAACGTTATGATGTCCCCCTATCTCCTGATTATGGCGACAAAAAGAGAATAAAAAAAAATTATATTATTTAAACACTTTTTTTTAAAAGTTCCCCCCCCCCCTTTAGGCGATGTATCAGTTGATTGTTTGTTTGTCTGTTTAATTGTTTGTTTGTTTGTCTGTTTAATTGTTTGTTTGTTTGTCTGTTTAATTGTTTGTTTGTTTGTCTGTTTAATTGTTTGTTTGTTTGTCTGTTTAATTGTTTGTTTGTTTGTCTGTTTAATTGTTTGTTTGTTTGTCTGTTTAATTGTTTGTTTGCTTGTCTGTTTAATTGTTTGTTTGTTTGTCTGTTTAATTGTTTGTTTGTTTTCTGAACCGCTGGCGTAGAAATCCGCAACTTTTTTTTTATGTGACTGTCAAATCAATGAATCACGTGATCTCTCTTTTTTCAAGCCACCTTTAGTATTTAATTTTAAAAAAATAATAATTCAACGAAATATTCATAGATGTGGTGTACTTATTACTACCTCTCTATCCCCACCCCAGTAGCCATGACGTATCTATGGGATTGTGTGGATACCACCGGGTCCATCAGGGGCTTTACTCCACATTTAGAACTGAGTGGAACTGGGCTTGCTTACCGAGGATCGACCCATGGACCCGCCTGTCGACACATCAATCGTTCGACATACAATCAGACATAAAATCAGACATACATACAGACATACAATCAGACATACATACAGACATACAATCAGACATACATACAGACATACAATCAGGCATACAATCAAACATACATACAGACATACATACAGACATACAATCAGACATACATACAGACATACAATCAGACATACATACAGACATACAATCAGGCATACAATCAGACATACATACAGACATACAATCAGACATACATACAGACATACAATCAGACATACATACAGACATACATACATACAGACATACAATCAGACATACATACAGACATACAATCAGACATACAATCAGACATACATACAGACATACATACAGACATACAATCAGACATACATACAGACATACAATCAGACATACATACAGACATACAATCAGACATACATACAGACATACATACAGACATACATACATACATACAGACATACATACAGACATACATACAGACATACATACAGACATACATACAGACATACAGACATACATACAGACATACATACAGACATACATACAGACATACAATCAGACAAACTATCAGACAAACAATTAGGCATACAATCAGACATACATACAGGCATACAATCAGGCATACAATCAGACAAACAATCAGGCATACAATCAGACAAACAATCATACATACAGACATACATACAGACATACATACAGACATACATACAGACATACATACAGACATACATACATACATACAGACATACATACAGACATACATACAGACATACATACAGACATACAATCAGACAAACTATCAGACAAACAATTAGGCATACAATCAGACATACATACAGGCATACAATCAGGCATACAATCAGACAAACAATCAGGCATACAATCAGACAAACAATCAGATATACAGACAAACAATCAGACATACAATCAGACATACAGACACACATACAGACATGCAGACATACATACAGACATGCATACAGACATACATACAGACATACAATCAGACATACATACAGACATACAATCAGACATACATACATACATACATACATACATACAGACATGCAGACATACATACAGACATACAATCAGACATACAATCAGATATACAGACAAACAATCAGACATACAATCAGACATACAGACATACATACAGACATGCAGACATACATACAGACATGCAGACATGCAGATCTCAGAAGCTGCAAATGTTTGAATACATTTCACAAAGACGCAAACCGGATGTGCTTTATGGTTCAAAACCTAAAATACAAGCAGTATGTAAGGATTGTGAAAGATTTGCCTAAACAGATTAAAAAAAAAGGAAAATTTTCATTAAAAAAAAAAGTAGGGTTGCGAAAGGCCAAAATGAACATTGCGAAAGGCCAAAATGAACATTGCGAAAGGCCAAAATGAACATTGCTAAAGGCCAAAATGAACATTGCGAAAGGCCAAAATGAACATTGCGAAAGGCAAAATGAACATTGCGAAAGGCCAAAATGAAAATCGCTTTATTCCACAAAGACGTTGGAAAGTACATGGAGTCCTGTGATAACGATAGCCAAGATAACCTCAAGTCTTCTCAAAACTTCTGTACCTCAAGGAGGGGAGGGGGTGGGGGTGTGGAAGGAAGCGGCCATTTTGCAGACAGAGTTACATCTGACGTCACGACCATTCAGCACGTGTGCCGTGTCTACTGTTTCCTGTAATAACATACCTCCTGTTTACCCCCCCCCCCACCCCCAATCCATCTAAAACCCGTTACTGTGGACACCTCTGGATGGACAAAGTAGACTGTCATTAGAAACACAACTCTATCCTGTAGCTTTTGCCTCCCTAACCCCCCCCCCAACCCCACCCTCCTTTAATCACCCAATTAGTCGCTTTGCGAAATCTGCCAACTCTGTACTATTGAGTTTAAACAGCGCCGGTAGGACTGAATTTAATGCTCCCCCCCCCAATCCACCCCACCCCCTCCCCCATCCACCGACCACCACCCACTCCCCCATCCACCGACCACCACCCACTCCCCCATCCCTGACCTAATGTCCCCACCTCCCCTTCACCATTCCCCAACTTCCCATGCCGCCCCCCCCCCACCCCCACAAACACACATGTTCTATTTCTGTTGAGAACATTTGTGTATCCTAAACAATCCCTGGGCTGCAATTAGGGAGAATCACGAGAAGATGGAGGGGGGGGGTCGGTAACCCAACCCCTGAAGACCTCAAAGTCGGCCCAAGGGGCCTACAGGGCTTTGAGTGAAGGGTTGTGGTGGTGGTGGTGGTGGGGAGGGGAGGCAGCAGATCGATTTCTTTATGTTCAGGCACCAGTTGATCGAATTGGATTACCCCTAAAGCTTAAACAGAATTAGCGGAAAATGTCGTTTGTTATGTTAGCTTCTGGGTTGGCTTTGGCTGTTACCCCCCTCCCCTCCCGCCCACACACACACACACACACACCTTTTTCTTGAATGTTTATAAAATATGCTTTCAGTACTTTCTATTGTTTGAACGTACTGTTTTTCTAAATATTCAGTTCTGGTTTTCATCTCTCTCAATACATATTGAAGGGTTTACCCGACTTCACCTGGATTGGAACAGTATTGGGGGGGGGGGGAGAGAGAATTTTCTAAGGATTTCTAAAGTAATAAAAATGATCACGAAATTTATATTTTTATTTTACAAAGATTAACTGATGATATTAACACTGATTAATAATCCCTAATCCTGATCTTAATGATAGTCGAGGCCAAATTGTGGGAGGTGGATTGACTGATATGTAAACACACGTACGCATTGACAAACACACTCGTGTATAAACACACACACACACACACACAATGGCAAATACACTCATGTACAAACACACACATACACAAGGGCAAACATACTCATGTATAAAATACACACACACACACACAAAGGCAAACACACTCATGTACAAACACACACACACAAGGGCAAACACACTCATGTATAAATACACACACACACACACAAAGGCAAACACACACACACACACAAGGGCAAACACACTCATGTATAAAATACACACACACAAAGGCAAACACACTCATGTACAAACACACACACACAAGGGCAAACACACTCATGTATAAAATACACACACACACACACACACACACACACAAAGGCAAACACACTCATGTACAAACACACACACACAAGGGCAAACACACTCATGTATAAAATACACACACACACACAAAGGCAAATACACTCATGTACAAACACACACACACACAAGGGCAAACACACTCATGTATAAAATACACACATACACACCGGTTCACATCAGCAACCACTGCCACTCGTGTCACACAAAGTGTGAAAGCAATATTTAAAATTAAAACAAACTAACAACTTTAAGTAAATCGAAGGTCAGTGTTGACCAATGCCCAGTAGGTCGCACATCCAACTCCATTCAACTCTTTTTACAACATCGCAGAGTGATCTCGGTTCGAAACTTTAAACTTTTAATTTTTAGCATGACTTTGTGTTTAACCTGAGGATATCTCTCTCTTTCTCTCTCAATCTCTCTCTCTCTCTCTCGTCTCTGCCCCATGGAAGAAATAAGAGACGCAGCCATCAGACGAAGTTTTTCATCTCTGGTTACGCTCTCAGTTCTGGAAAGATTTTTTTTTCCCCGAGCGTAACACGAGCGGTTTCATTTAGACCCGCAGGGAGAAATTGGTCACGTGTAAAATATGGTTATGTGCGTGAACTTTTTCACTGCGAAATTGTAGTGGTATTGGATAGACAGACATACAGGCAGAGACAGATAGATAGATAGATAGATAGATAGATAGATAGATAGATAGATAGATAGATAGATAGATAGATAGATAGATAGATAGATAGATAGATAGATAGATAGATAGATAGATAGATAGATAGATAGATAGATAGATAGATAGATAGATAGATAGATAGATAGATAGATAGATAGATAGATAGATAGATAGATAGATAGATAGATAGATAGATAGATAGATAGATAGATAAACTACTCCGTACACACTTTCTTTAACCAACGTTATTTAGAACATCGGTTTTCGACTTGGTTTTATTAAACTCATAAATAAACCCAGACTTTGATAAAGATTACAATTACATTAGTGTATGGCTCTATATTTAGCAATTCTTCACCTGGGTCCTGTAACTAAACAATTAATGATAATTATGTAATCTTTGTGTCTGGTTTTAAAGTGAAGCCTTAGTAAGACATGAAAAGGGGTGGGGCGGGGGGGGGGTTCATGCTTGACCAGATGTATGAAAGACATTGATGGTTGGCTATCTCATGATGTGGTTACTGGTCACAACTGCGCCGTTACCACAATTAGACCTTCATTAACTACCGTCAGAACATTAGAGACCACAGTTAGACAGACCATTTGGACAACATTCAAACACTATTAGACTGTCATTGGCTGACAACTGAACACGTGACCACAGCTGATTCAACTTTAACGCCACGATTTCAACATCAACAAGCAATGACGTCATTACAAAGGACCCAGGTGAAGAATTGCTAAATATAGAGCCATACACTAATGTAATTGTAATCTTTATCAAAGTCTGGGTTTATTTATGAGTTTAATAAAACCAAGTCGAAAACCGATGTTCTAAATAACGTTGGTTAAAGAAAGTGTGTACGGAGTAGTTTACGTCATCCGCTTTCAGGTTGGCCGTACAGTGGTCAGTAACTGCCACAAAAATCTTTCTCGCTTTCACGCAGTAGCTTGGGACAGGTGGCGCAAGTTTTTGAGGCTGCACAGGGCGCCGACTTTTAAGGGGCGCCGAAATAGCTTTGTTCATTTTTCGTGTGCACTTTTCATTTCTGAAGAAGGGCGCCAAACAATTTAACTCGCACAGGGGGCGTCTAACTAAGTAAGGGCGCCGAAATCGATTTAATTTTGTATTTATTTTTGGCACGGATAGTTTAGCACGGCGCCACAATAGCTAACCACGACTCTACTTCCACATGCACTGCTTTGTGTGGCGAAACAGTTTGTGTGACGCTAGTTTGTGTGGCGAAACAGTTTGTGTGGCGCTAGTTTGTGTGGCGAAACAGTTTGTGTGGCGCTAGTTTGTGTGGCGAAACAGTTTGTGTGGCGCTAGTTTGTGTGGCGAAACAGTTTGTGTGGCGCTAGTTTGTGTGGCGAAACAGTTTGTGTGGCGCTAGTTTGTGTGGCGAAACAGTTTGTGTGGCGGTAGTTTGTGTGGCGAAACAGTTTGTGTGGCGAAACAGTATTTGTGGCGAAACAGTTTGTGTGGCGAAACAGTATTTGTGGCGCTAGTTTGTGTGGCGAAACAGTTTGTGTGGCGCTAGTTTGTGTGGCGAAACAGTTTGTGTGGCGCTAGTTTGTGTGGCGAAACAGTTTGTGTGGCGCTGGTGATAAAGTTAATCCTCAGTTTACTTTTGTTTTCCTTCAATGATGTCGGGGCCGGATACGGCAATGCTGTTGTCATCCGGCACTTTTATTTTTGACCTCATTAATAATTCACCTGGTGTGATGAGTGTTAATATCTGCAGACGATCAATACTGACCAGGTCAATGACAAACAAGAGCTGTGCGGTCAGTCGGTAGCTAGGTCAGGCATTCTGTTAGACTGTCAAAGCTACTCTGTTGATAAAATAACAATATTACCAACAACAATTTGTGGCCGTAGAAGGGTTTTGGTGGAGTGGTAAACGGGGGGTGGGGGGGAATGCTTGGCTGTTTTTAGTTCGACCATAATAATTATCATGTTAAAAATGAGTCCACGCTTTTATACAATGGTCCATGTGGTGGTCAGTCATCGGCGATGGCTAGGTTGCTGTGCTCGTATCTCGGAGAACGCAATATGTGTTGTAATTAGTTCTTACGAATGTTGCATTAGTTTTTATGAATGTTGCATTAGTTCCGGTGAATGGTGCATTAGTTCTTACGAATTTTTTATTAGTTGCTAGGTTCCTGTGCTCGTATCTCGGAGAACGCAATATGTGTTGTAATTAGTTCTTACGAATGTTGCATTAGTTTTTATGAATGTTGCATTAGTTCCAGTCAATGTTGCATTAGTTCCAGTCAATGTTGCATTAGTTCTTACGAGTGCTGCATTAGTTCTTATGAGTGTTGCATTACTTCTTATGAATGTTGCATTAGTTCTTACGAGTGTTGCATTAGTTCTTATGAGTGTTGCATTAGTTCTTATGAATGAGAGAAAGATACTAAAGACTGTTGTCCTATGTGTTTCATTTACATGTGAACATTACAAGTTGTATGGTAACCAGCAGAGCCAGCCGATTATATCGATAGATCTTCTAGGGGTCCCACTATTCAATGGGGGCCCTATTCTCGAATGGGGGCCCAAGAGTAGGAGACCACGCGATAGGGTTATTTATTCTCTGTCAGGTGTTTGCAGATCATTTCAATAAATTTTTCCCGAATCGGGAAGGGGGGGGGGGGCGCATCTGTTTAGTCCAACACTGACTATCAGTAATATATCTTTATTACCATCACTATTAGTGCGAAGGTATGTTGATAGTTTCGCTATTGTTAACGCCAGTAAAAAAAAAAATAAAAAGAAATTTGGCGTTAAATAAAAGAATGTTAATTTTCACCTCGAATGCGCCAGAAAAAGACAACATTTGTTGACAGTCTTAAGGGCTGGATCACGGCCGCGACGTCATTTCCTTTTTGGCTCACGTCATGCACATAATTGCATTTCCGGCGTCTCATTTGAATACAAAAATGCGTGACGTCTTTTGTTTCCGACTTTGCGCGCGCGTGTGTATGTTTCTCTCTGTGTTAGTTTCTCTCTCTGTGTATGTCTCTGTATATGTGTAATTGTGTATCTCTCTCTCTCTCTTTCTCTCTCTCTCTCTCTCTTTCTCTCTTTCTCTCTCTGTATGTTTGTGTGTGTGTTTTTTTTGTTTGTTAGTCTTTTATGCATAAAAAAAAAACGAAAGATACTTTAGTCCAAAGGTGGAGAAAATTTTGTTGAATCGCGGGCCACAATGGGTTCTAAAATATTTACAGAACGGGCTGGGCCAACGGGCAGATGGATGGAGCTTTCAAATGTACTTAGAAATATCAAACATAACCGTCTTTGGTGGGGGTGCAAGGGGGAATCAAGCAGTCATACGGGCCATAACTTGGTCCACGAGCTGCAAGTTGGACGCGGATACATTCCACGTGGTGAGTGTAATGCGGCTGAGAGGATGTATCCATGCGCACTCTCCCCAACGCCAACCACAGCGAGGATTGCAGTGTGCCATTGAAAGTGTTCGTAGCCGTAGGCGGGACCGGTTTCAAACCGTTTTTCAGTCACTGTCTACCCCCACCCCAGGGCTTATCATACACGTTGACCTGAATTTTTTACCTGGACAGAGACCAGTGAAGGATTTACGTATAAACTAAACATGATTAGCCCCCCCCCCCCCCCCCCCCCACTTTTCTTGAGGGCACCAAAATAATTGTCCAAGTGAGCGATTGTCATATATACTTAAATATTTGGCACCGACATATATATTCTGAACTTATAAACGTCCCCATATCTCAAATAGCTTAGGGCCTTATCAAGACTAAATCCGACCCTGACTGGAACGGCGCTGAAGGTGTGTCTGTGTGGTGTATGGTGTGTGTGTGAAACGCTAACCAATATTGAAGGGCCCCCAGTCCTTTACGATCCCTCGTGGTCCAAATGTATACGGCTATACGCGCCTCTGAAATGTATACTCGTAGATAACTAAAAAATAGTTACACTTTTGTATTCTGCACTCGCCACTGGAACAGTAACTTTAAAAAAACAAAAACAGTAGATACGCCCTTGATTTTGTTAGCCTACTCTCAAACCACACAAAGCCCGTACCAATACAAATACCTACTTCATTTCTAGGCCACCATCTTCTTATTTAAAAAAAACAATTACGTCATTTCTCTATTTATTTATTTTTACTCTATTATCCTCTTCCCCCCGTAAATTTCCAACAACCACGGCGACTTTCGAGGACGAGAGAAACAACGTGAAAAGATGGAGATTTTCTTGTGGTAGAGACGATACGTCGGTAATGTCTGAAGTCAGGTTCAGACAGTCTATTGAACAAGCTACGCGGGGCGAAATGATTCTATTTTCTCCCCGGCCCCCCTGGAAGAAGTCAGACGTACGGGCTCTCTATCTCCAATTTTCCACTTTATTTGCCACAAATGAAAGTTTTGATGGGAAATTTTTGACGCCTCGTGGCTTCGTTGTCGTTAAGATATAACAAAGAAAGAAAAAAGATAGAAAGAAAAAAAGAAAGAGACCGAATGGCTCTTGGTACGGACATTTTACCAAGAAGTAAGAAAGTCGCCTGAATATTAGTCATTGGTTTTTTTTTTTACTTTCTTATTAAAATCGGTTTTTGGGGGTGGGGGGGGGTCACAGTTTTGAAGGTCTGTTGGGAAACACTGTGTGTAGTATGTCTGATTATCCATTAGTGAGAATGTGTGTGATGTATGTCTGAGGCTCTGTTAGGGACAATGTCTAATGCATTGCATATCTGGGGATCTGTTAGGGAAAATGTCTGATGTATATCTGGGGTTCTGCTATGAACATTGTGTGTGTGTGTGTGTGTGTGTGTGTGTGTGTGTGTGTGTGCGTTAGAACTCTGACTTAACGACATAAACAGATGGAATCGACCTATTACAACAGGAAACGCCTTTTGTTAATAAAAATAAAATCTCAAAAGTTTGTATGAGGGTTGCATAGGTTTTGCGTAGGCTCAAATATTGAGGTCACTGTGACCTTTTTATTGACCTTTGATTTATTTTCCCGCTTTTTTTATTCTATTATTTCCAGGGTTAATTTTTTTTTATTTCTAAACCATTTTGAGCGAATAACATTGTTTCTAGACCGCGAGATATTAAATACTACTTCTGGAGTAGCGTCCCTTCTTGACATCAACTTGGCTAGCGGCTAGCAGACGTCTGGTTATTTAGGAGCAGACAAAACGAGTTCTATGAACTTCAAACTAAAACAATCGTCTGTTGAATCGGTTTCCCTCCAACCCTTTGTACGAAATATTTCAAAATACGTCAAAATACGTCATTCTGCACATCTTCCTAGCCTTCCTGGTTTTTCTACTAAACAAATGCAGTACAAAAAAATATTTTTTCTTTTTTTTTTTATAAAAAAAATTTCTTTATTTCGTAAAAACAGAAAAAAAAATCATTCAATTTCCACCATTTTCTAATTATAATTTTCGTTTTTGTTTGTTTCATTCAGGTAACCATAGCAGCCCGAAACACGCAGTCGAGTACCGACCAATCACGACGCTGCCTTTAAACAACCTGAACCGTCAGCCAATCAAAACGGATTACAGAACGATGCCTTCATTAACCAGCTTCAGGGGCCCGGACATCAAAATGTACCCGGTGTCCTCCCACCCCCTGCAGAGCGACACCCCTTACAACCAGGCCTACACGTACGCCACCAGTGACAAGGTGCACCCTTCCTCCAGGAACGGGTCCGCCTACACCTGCCTGTCGCAGATCAAAAACAGCAGCACCGGCAACGGTCGTCACGTGACGTTTTCAACCAACCAGAGCCGCGGCGGCCCGGGTGGGCTCAGGGATGAGCCGCCGCCGCCCGCGTTTGGGAGGATCTCGCCCTACTCCCCGGGGTACGAGACCATGCTGCCCGCGGAGATGGGCGGCCTGTACATCAGCGGCGCCCGGAGCGGGGACGAGGATGACGGGAACACCACCACCTCCGGCAGCTATACAATAGACTCGGATAACCTGAATGACTCCATAACGTCGGCTTGAGAATCGCTGTGCCGTCTGCCTAACATGGTGACTCATGCTGCCCCCCAATTGCCGTCTATCTAACATGGTGACTCATGCTGCCCAAATGGCTTGAGATATGAAGGAAACTTTCTTTTTAAACATAAAACTACGATGGTCATTTAAAAAAAAATGGTACACAATATTTCGGTAAAATACTTTACTGTGTGATGTATTGAAACAATAATGGTACACACACCCCCATTCCCCTGAATATTTTCACTCATGTGACCCTCGGGGTGAAGGCTGTCATATCACCCAACAAGCGTTGTCATGGAGATGCTACTGTACATTTGGATACAAGTGAATACTTCTACTGGTGATGGTGCAACGGACTTGAATCCATGTAATCCACACATTTGTAGATCCATTCGCGACATCTGCCCTATAACCGTTTAGCCAAATGCGTTTACAAAAAAAAGTTTTGTTGTTTGTTTATAATCGAACTTTAGTATAATGTCGGAGGGAATATTTGTGTGTGTGTGTGTGTGCGCGAGTGTGTGTGTGTGTGTGTTTTGGTGGGTACAGGTGCAAGGTCTCGAAAGCACTCCACGTCCATGTGCTAAGTTAGTACATTAGCAGCAACTCTGCTCTTCTTTGATCATGATATGCACAAAGACATCTACTTGGCAGTAAAAATTTGAAAATAGAAGACACTGGCCATGATGATATAGGTCAGTGAACCTGTGATGATGATATGGGTCAGTGGTCCTGTGTTGATAATGATGATATAGGTCAGTGGTCCTGTTTGCCGATAGCCAAACCTGGTTTGTCTATATTGCAGCGTTAGGCCGTCAATAAAGTTCTAGCGATGCTCCTGAGATATGAGAATAATACATTTCTTTAGATTTGCTTATCTGTGTCAATCAATATTTAAAAAAGAAAGTGCCGATGTATCCATCAGGACCGCAGTCGGGAATTCTGAGGCCCCCTGATAAGCTATGATAGTAGAGGCCCCCCTCCTACCTAATCTCCTCCCATTGTATGTTTTAAAACAGTTAAAAAGCATTAAAGGCTCTACCCCCTCCCTAAGGATTGGGGGCCCCTGAGAATTATTTGGGCTGCCCTCCCCGTCGCAGCGGCCCAGCATCCGTGATTTAAACCCTAAATAGGATCGAACAAAAGAAGTCTTCGCTGGGCCTGTTGGGGCTACAAATGGGTCCAAGACATTTTTGTGTTTAATTTTGTGGGCCCCCCCACTCCCCCACACTGACCATTTGGCGCTATTTTTCACTCGGTATTGTGTGACTCTTGACTCAAAGCGCCATAACTCGGTATTGTGTGACTCTTGACTCAAAGCGCCATAACACGGTATTGTGTGACTCGACTCAAAGCGCAATAACTCGGTATTGTGTGACTCTTGACTCAAAGCGTCTTCTTTTTTTTTTTCTGATGACTCCCGACTACAGCTGTGCGGATATCACCTAATTTCCAGCTGCGCAGCTATTTCCTCCCCTTTCCCCGGCCACCGGCTAAATCTTTATTATGAACACCCAGCCCCGCCCCCTCCACCCTCTGCTAGTAACGTAACTATGGTAAGTGGCCCGATTCCTGTTGTGATGGAAAAGTAAGGGTCGCCATGGGTCACCCGCCCACTCTACCCCCTCCTTCATACGCCCATGCCACCTTACATTTACTTATGTATTACTCACCAAAAACTATTTCACATTTTAATGCGCGGTATGTGGGGTGGGGGGGGGGTTCCAGATAGTAGACCCCGACCGTTCAAACGTACAGATCCTGGTTTGAATTCTCAGCAGACGACAACCTTTTACGGTTTAACCCTTCCCCCCCCCCCCCCAAGTGTCGCGTTTGTCTGCGGTCACACGAGAACGTGTCCATGACGACGTAAACAGAGCATCCTCAATATGCACCTAACTGTGCAGCAGTCAATGAGGCGCCACGGTGCTGGTGGTGGTGGTGGTGGTCACAGCGTCTCAGTCTACCACACAACGACGATCATAAGAATGACGTCAGCTTGTTTTATTATTCCAAGCACGTGACATTATAAAGTCATTGTTTGTTTGTTTATTTTGGCCATTCAAAGCTCTAGTCTTTTACTATAAAAATGTAAAATATTTACAAGTTGGTATAAACATTGACTTTAAAACAAAAAAAAATCCTTAGAAATAATCGATCAAGTGTTACTTTAGTATTTGTCTGTACATGGATAAAAGGAGATCTCCCCTAGGCGTATACCAACCATATTAGGAATGGACAAGGGCGGACAACTACAAGTATTGAACACGATTATCTACCCTTGACAGACAAACACGTACAGCGATTGAATGTATTCATGCGCTATTTTTTTTAAGGTTACGCTCTAGACGGACTATTTTTAGGGCTAGGAATAGGATTAGGGTTAGGGTTAGGGATAGGATTAGGATTAGGGTTAGGGATATGGTTAGGGATAGGGTTAGGGATAGGGTTAGGGATAGGGTTAGGGATAGGGTTAGGGATAGGGTTAGGGATAGGAACAATATCTATAGCTGGACCCCGAAAAAAAAACATTCGGCAAAAAAATAGTCCGTCTAGAGCGCTAGAGCGCATGCGCATTTGCTGTAACCGTAGCCACTGCGTTTTTTTAAACCATTCGCGGATTTATCTGAGTGAGTTATTGTATGTACGAGAGAGTGAGTGCTCACGCAAGCGTGTCTGAATGCTGGCCTTTGCATGGCAACTTTATTTGGTGTCGTGGTAGTTTTATTTTGATTTAATTATTTTTGTTATTAGTTTTACTGCAAACTACTAAATACTGAAAGTTGACTGTCTTCTTCTGTGGTAATTGTATATTTTTGTATTTAACCGAAAGAAAAACAAAATATGTTTACAAATCATTGCAAATTTTAATGGGATTTTTTTTTACAAATAAACATTTTATTGAATCTGTAAGTGTTTAAAAACTGCGTGCCGTTTGGAGAGAAGACAATTTATACGTTTAGTACTGAGTAAAACTATACCATACTTACAACATCGCTAAGCGAAATTATACGTATGTTAAATGGGAGAAACTGTGGGGGTTTTCCCTGTTAATATAAGTATAGTATATATTCTATTTGAGAAATAAAAACTATACCTATATTAATATGAGAAAATATATGTATTCTATACAATTGTTTGGTTATTCATGAACTATTCTTAATGAGGGGATTTTTTTTAAATTATTGGTTAACATTTTTATTGGCTGATACATTCTGACGACTGGCGTGTAATTCTGTACGTATAAACTACGAGTCGTGAGTTCAAACGTGACACTTGAAACATTTCTAACACAACCATTACGTCAACGCTAACCAAAACCAATAAACTATATAGTCATGTGTGTTAATGTGTTATTATTGATTCTTCCCTTTGTTTCGTCTCTTTTTCTTTTTAAAATGATTCCATTTTTTTATTTAACATTTTTGAATTATCTGGGTTTCATTTTTATATAAAATTGCTCTTAAATGTAAAAATAAAAAATATACCAGACCATTGCCAAAAAAAGAATCGCTCTATGTATAAGTTCAGATTTTACAGTGTTATCATTGTTCATTACTATTATTAGTAAATCAAATTATGTGTATGATTGTTGTTTTTGCTTGCTAAGATGTATGATTGTTGCAGGAGAACAACCTTGACTTTATAAAGCTTACGTCTGCTGAATATATATACATATATATATATTTTTTTTTTGTTGTTCCAGTGAAAGTTCTATTTTGCGACGTCATATTTTTTTTTATTAATTAAATATTGAAAACAGAAAAACTCACTAAAATTGAATTGTTTTCGTTTTTGTTTATTTGTTTTTGTTTATTTGTCTTGTTGTTTATGTGTCTGTTGTTTTTGTCCACTAATTGAACTATTCAACAAAAATGAGATGTGGGTTATTTTATTTATTTTATAGTTGATCCAAATTTCAAACATAAACAATGACTGATTATTCAACCTTACGTAGATTGTACTTTAAAATACACAAAACTACCATTTATAATGTTAAAAAAATTGAGTACTTAACAAATCAATTTATGAGCTTAATCCGCTAACTGTTTGAAATAATACATAACTGATCATAAATTAAATGTGTTTTACATATATCTTTTTTTCATTCCATGTTTTTATGCATATGTGTTATGTGCCTATTGCTTACTATTTAATGACGTCAACATTCACTCATCTTCAAATGATCAAAGATTAATTAATCCCCCCCTCCCCAAATCTCTTACATCCGATTACCAGAAATGGGGAGACAACTTGTGAAAATTTCATTCCAATTACCTTTCCTTCCAAAACAACAAAAAAAAAATTATGTATTCATGTTTTTCTATCTTTTAAAGTGATATATTATGGTATGTATATTTATTATCATTAATTATTCTTTTTTTTTTATTTTATTGTTGTTATATAATCGTGTCTAACAAATTGGCTATACACGTTCTGGAAACAAAATAATTATCAAAAGAAAATGATCTTGTAAATCGCGTTGTATATTTTCTGTGTACAATTTTGTGGATATTTTGGCTTTTTATTTTTTTATTTTAAATATTTCTTCTCAAAAATTTCTCCAGTTTTTTTTTTATGTCTTTAAAATTTTATTGAATATTGAACAATAAAAAAAAAAGATTTATAAATACGAGAGTATTTATGTTTTATTTGGCAGTTTTCATCATTCACCAGTTTGTTGGTGTTGTTGTATGTCATAGTATATCCCCCAACATACACACACACTCGCACACACACACACACGCACGCACACACATACAAACACACACGGGCTGAAACTCACCACTGAATAAGGCTAATGGCAGATCCGCGTTCTTTGGGGGGAAGGGAGGTGATGGGTGGGCGGCGCCGCTAGGCAAAGATTTCTAGTTACAAACGGGGCTCTGAACAAAAGTACAGGTCAAGGCCATTTTACTGGGGGGAAAAGGCCCCATTGGACATTCGCCTAGTCTACATATCTATAACCTCTACTCTATAACCTCTACTCTATAACCTCTACTCTATAACCTCTACTCTATAACCTCTACTCTGTAACCTCTACTCTATAACCTCTACTCTATAACCTCTACTCTATAACCTCTACTCTGTAACCTCTACTCTGTAACCTCTACTATGTAACCTCTACTCTATAACCTCTACTCTATAACCTCTACTCTGTAACCTCTACTCTATAACCTCTACTCTGTAACCTCTACTCTATAACCTCTACTTTATAACCTCTACTCTGTAACCTCTACTCTATAACCTCTACTTTATAACCTCTACTCTGTAACCTCTACTCTGTAACCTCTACTCTGTAACCTCTACTCTATAACCTCTACTCTATAACCTCTACTCTGTAACCTCTACTCTATAACCTCTACTCTATAACCTCTACTCTGTAACCTCTACTCTGTAACCTCTACTCTATAACCTCTACTCTATAACCTCTACTCTGTAACCTCTACTCTGTAACCTCTACTCTATAACCTCTACTCTATAACCTCTACTCTGTAACCTCTACTCTGTAACCTCTACTCTGTAACCTCTAATCTATAACCTCTACTCTATAACCTCTACTCTGTAACCTCTACTCTATAACCTCTACTCTATAACCTCTACCTAACCCAGTACTCTGTAACCTCTACTCTATAACCCTCTACTCTGTAACCCTCTACTCCTACTTATAACCTCTACTCTATAACCTCTACTCTGTAACCTCTACTCTGTAACCTCTACTCTGTAACCTCTACTCTATAACCTCTACTCTATAACCTCTACTCTATAACCTCTACTCTGTAACCTCTACTCTATAACCTCTACTCTATAACCTCTACTCTATAACCTCTACTCTGTAACCTCTACTCTGTAACCTCTACTCTATAACCTCTACTCTATAACCTCTACTCTGTAACCTCTACTCTATAACCTCTACTCTGTAACCTCTACTCTATAACCTCTACTCTATAACCTCTACTCTGTAACCTCTACTCTGTAACCTCTACTCTATAACCTCTACTCTATAACCTCTACTCTGTAACCTCTACTCTATAACCTCTACTCTATAACCTCTACTCTATAACCTCTACTCTGCCTGTATAAAATGTGAGAGATCGTGTGTCTTAACTATATAACAAGTTGTTCCACCAGATTGTTTTGTTATTTGTGGGTGTTGGGGGAGGGGGAGGGGAAAGGGATGCCGGCACCTTCTACAATCTGTAATTTTATCCTTTAAGAATATTTGCTTATTATTTTATCTTGTAAGACGGATGGCCGAGTGGTGTAGATACTCTAGTCTAGACCTGAGAGTCCTGGCTTCGACCCTCAGGTGAAATTTGATGCAAAGTTGTCTCACAGGTGCTAACCACACAATCCCTTTCATATGCCTTTGCTATGGAAACAGATGAATTCTACACGTCATCTGCCCAGATGGCCCGCTAGGGGTTAAGGGTTAGGGGTTAAGGGAACTATAATTAATTAATACTAGACAGCTGTTCATTGACACAGGAGATTACATAGATAGGAGTTGTTAAATAATTTATTGACGACAAACAAAACGTCTTCATTTCAAAGAAAAACGATTTTAAAAAAATGGGCCCCTTTTGAATGGCCCTTTCGGAATGACAGTGACCCTTTCTGGCCTTAGATCTACTGGACATAGATGACGAGCTGTCTTTCTTGTTTAATTTAAAACGAGTCAATTGGGTGGGAAGGAAAGGTGGTCTTCAACTTAATCGGCTTTACACTGGCAACCACAAACTTTAGCTTTGGCTGTTGCTCCCCCCTCCCCCCCCCCCCCCGGGGCAACTCTGGTTCCACACAGAAAGGTCAAAAGTTCATCACGAGCTGGAAGTTTACATTGTTTGTGGGTTGTTGTTTTTTTTTAAATGAAAATAATTAGAACTAGTTAGGAGTCTGTGCACAATTCCCCCCATAGCTGAGACTTGAGACGTTTCTTCGGTGGCTTGGCAGATAGATGAATTGGCAGATTGGGAGATTGGGAGATTGGGAGATTGTTGAAATCGTCACTTGATAGGATCGGTGATCTCACCAGGTCAAAGATTTTTTTTTAAAATCCATTCAAATGTCATATGCCAAATGAATTCAAATGCCAAATGACTTCAAATGTCATATACCAAATGACTTCAAATGTCATGTGCCAAATGCCTTCAAATGTCATATGCCAAATGACTTCAAATGTCATATGCCAAATGACCTCGCGTGGATCTGCTCAGAAAGTAAACAAACAGATGCACAATGACGCACAAGCTGAGTTCCTTGGAATATTTTTTTGATTGATATTTACCATCGATTGTCTGCCTTTAAAGAATCAGCGGGGTATTGAATTTGAAAAAAACAACTTTATATGTCAAATGTTGTTGCTTTTTTTTTAAGTCTACATTTCACGTAGGTTATATTCTCCTACACTCCCCACACTCAAACACACACACAGACCCACACATACATACCCACACACACACACACATCAACCAGGAAGTCATAAATTATCAACGGATGTTATTAAATGGTTTGTTTCAAGAGGAGCAACACCATGTGTCTAATTAATTGAAAGTAAACAGAGGATTAATGTTTGTCTTTGTTTCCCTTTGTTTGTCTTTGTTTGTCTTTGTTTGTTTGTTTTTCATTATTATAGCCGGCAAAATTAATTGGCCAAAAATGATATAAGCTAATCCGCTTCCATCCTTCATGTAACACGTCATGCAAACAGACTATATCTCGATAACACCACATACACACACAGGAGACAGACTTTAGAGTCTAGGCTCACATATTCCACATACACAGACATGAACAGACACACCAGTAACTGAGCCAAACTTACTCACGCGCACATTGCCATGCCTCAAACTTACTCACCCACACACATATACACTCAGAGGCAGATATCATACTTGTACACGAAGGCCGTCGTGAGCAGTTGTTAGTTTTGTTGTTTGACTGCCGCGCTCCAGTTCAAACTCTTTTCACTTCTAACATCTCTGGTAAACATCAAAAAGACACAAGGATGGTCACTTCTGTCTAATGGCTCCCCGCACTTACCCTCCTCCCCCCTCCCGTCCTTTCACATAATCCCCATTTCCCTAATCCCTGCCCTACGGCCACGCAGACGACGGCCACTCTGACGTATTTCCCACCAGACTTCTGGCAACTGTTGGCGTGGGGACTGGGGGAGGGGTGATGAGACACCAGTCCTTCCCCCCCCCAGTACATCAAAGTTAGCTGCATTAGGCACTGATGGACAAGTGCAGCTTACAGTGGACCTGATGATGTCCACTTCTGATGTCCACCATTCATGTCCACGTTAATGTCCACCGTTGATATCTACCCTTGATGTCCTCTTTAATGTCCACTTCTGATGTCCACCGTTGATGTCCACTTTATTGTCCACTTCTGATGTCCACCGTTGATGTCCGACTCTGATGTCCAAGGTTGATGTCCACTTCTGATGTCCACCGTTGATGTCCACTTTAATGTCCATTTCTGATGTCCACCGTTGATGTCCGACTCTGATGTCCAAGGTTGATGTCCATTTCTGATGTCCACCACTGATGTCCAGCACCGATGTCAACTGTCATTAAGGATATCAGTAGCTCATCCTCCACCACTACCATTTCCGATCCCCCCGCCCCGCCCCCCGCGCCCCCATAAACACCTTTGCTACAGGATACGTTGAACTTTATCCATCACGAAGGTCCAGCCGTCATTGGATACACGTTTTTAAAAAAAGTTGTCATCTCATCAGATTTCAAAACGATTGTGACCTTTAGGTTCATTTGACCTTTCGAAAACAACAACAGGATTGGCAAGGCGGTGCATATTCTTTTAATGATAAACTTAACTCTCTGCTTGTAACCAGAGCCGACGACACAAGCCTCCCAGCTGCCCGGGTACAGACATTGGTTTTGTCAACCCCACCCCTACTCCGCAGATTAAATGTAAGGACAGTCGCACCTCGAATTTCGCTGTCTTCTGAAATCATCGGATTTGTTTCCGTTTTCTTTGTTTTGAGTGAGGAAAAAAAAATAAACTGTCACTGTATTCATTCCCTTCCATTCATTCAGAGACTCTCAAAGTGATAGTAGCAGGTAGTCAAAACAAATTTAATAAACATTGTGAAGGAAATTTGTTGCAAATTACAATTTATATTATAAAACGATCTTATATTAAGAGCTTCTGTTATTCTGTATAACAGCGTGGATTTTGGGTCGCTTTCCAATTAAGCAAAGAAATCTCTGATTTATATTGGATTTTTTTAAGTCTTTAATACGCGGTGTTTTCAAGCTGGGTTGGAGATCCTATGATTTTTTTTTTTTGGCAATAATGTTAACAAAATTGTGTAGAATGTTTTCCCTTAAAGTTTCATTGGGTGTATTGCAATACTTTGATGGATAAACAATTCTTTGTAAAAAAAAAAAAACGGGAAAGTTTTGCAAAAAAAAAATATTTTTGTAAAAAAAGTTTTCAGGAAAATGGGGAATCGTGGGCCGATAACAAATTTGGGTTGGGCTCAGAATACAGAAGAATGATTGACAAGTGCTGCAAAAACAATATTTGACCTGGTGGGGGGGGCCTGGCTTGAAGGTATTGGTGACCAGCATGCGAAAGGGGGGGGGCTTTTTATGATGACGTAATTTGATATTTTTTAGCAAATGTGGGGGGGATGGTAGGGGTTCGGGGGGAGGGGGTTTACAAGGCTTACTTTTACTAGAGACCCACTCATGGGTTGATTTAACCATTATGCCCTATCACTAGGCCCTATCACTAGGCCCTATCACTAGGCCCTAAACAAAAATCGGCCCCCTCGTGTATTTGTTTATCTCACACCCATTCTATTTGCACTCTTAGGCCCCGTCTTAGTAAAGAGCCCTCAGGCCCGTAGTAGCCCTTAATTCGTCCCTGTTCACACAAATAATAAATACACAAGAACGTATACGAATACGTCTGATAACGTTGTTCAAAATACTTCATTTTATAACAGACTCTCTCATGCCAACAAAATGAAGAGAGTGGAAATTTAAAAAAAAAAAAGAGAACAACTGAAACAGCAATCCATCAAGATGGTCGTCTGCGTCTTCGGAAGCAGAACTCTGTAAAGAGCTTGTTCCGCAGGGGAGACAAATGTTGATGTCTTTAGGTTCAGAGTTGTCCACTCTTCTTGATCGCTTCAATGCTATTTGATGCAGGCAACACACACACACATACACACAAAATGGCCGCCCCCACCGGGGACATGAATCCGATACAGGGAGAAAAAAAATTGTATGAAGAAAAAAAAAAATGGGAAATTCTATCCTCCCTGGTGAATAACTTGTAGATTTAAAAAAAAAATAAAAAGAAATGGGGGATTGGAAAGTCAAGTTGAGGTGTTGAATTTGTATTGTAAATATTGTGGAAAAAAATAAAATTATGGAGACTTTCTAAAATTTAAAAGCAACTTTTTCCCCTGGGGCAGTGGTGATTTTTGTTTAACGAAACAGACAGTTATTTAGTCAATTAGTACCACCTTGATAGTCGTAGTGGTGACTAGAAGAATAACTACTCAAATGACGTGTATGTGTGTGTGTGTTGTTGTTGTTAAATTTGTTGTGTGTGTGTGTGTGTGTTGTTAAATTTATATTGTGTGAGTGTGCGTATGTGTGTGGTGTGTGTGTGTATGTGTGACTGTTTAATTACTCACCATATAAATCGACTAGCTGGTGTCTATCAGGTCTCTTCGGTCAAAGAACTCACGTACTTGTAATCGTCGTTTCGAGTAATCGGGTGTAAAAGTACTGCAGATGTTCGTCGGAATCGAATTTCCGGATGTTTAAAGTATTTCATTATTGAAAGAATGTTGCAGAAAGTATTTTGACCTCAGTTTGGAAACACAGGGTGCTAAACACATGCACACAGAAGTATACATTTTAAAAATATAACACATATGTATTGAGTTTCTGGTAGCAAATTTTCGTAATTTTATGTTGAAAAAAAAGCTAAGAGTATAGAAAGATAGACAGACAGACAGACAGAATAGATAGATTAGATAGATTAGATAGATAGATAGATAGATAGATAGATAGATAGATAGATAGATAGATAGATAGATAGATAGATAGATAGATAGATAGATAGATAGATAGATAGATAGATAGATAGATAGATAGATAGATAGATAGATAGATAGATAGATAGATAGATAGATAGATAGATAGATAGAGATAGATAGATAGATAGATAGATAGATAGATAGATAGATAGATAGATAGATAGATAGATAGATAGATAGATAGATAGATAGATAGATAGATAGATAGATAGATAGATAGATAGATAGATAGATAGATAGATAGATAGATAGATGTAAACATATCAAACTCCTTTATTTTCACCAACTTTGCTGAGTATTTGTCTTAACTCAAGATCAAATGCCGAAGTCCTATTTATTATTCATATTTCTGCTTCCCGTTTATTTTTGTGAGTGGGTGGGGAGCAAGGGGAGATAGCTATTAGTTCAAAGTAATCGGAATATTGAGAGTTATCCTTAGCCCCGTGGAGTCCTCAGAAAGAAATTCCTCAGAGGGCAAATAGTGAGTGACTCGTATAGGAATTTTACATTTAGTGGGAAAACAGAAACAGCTTTTAGTTTAATTTTAAAACAAAGCCCCGGATACTACAAAACGTGTGTGTGTGTGTGTTTGTGTGCGTGGTTGTGTGTGTGTGTGTGAGTTGTGAAGGGCAGGGGAGGTAAGGACGACGGGGGGAGGGGAGACTTTTGTTAAGACGAGTGGCAGCACGGTTGTCTTCTCTTGGCTCTCATGCGCCATATTGTCAAGAAAGTGTCTGTGTGTAATTTATTGTATTTCTTAACAGTGAACACATTTTATTTTTTTGGTATTTACCCAGACATGTTCATATGTGTGTGTAAGTCCCTACATACGTGCGTGCGCGTGTGTGTATGTGTGTGTTTGTGTGTATATGTGTGTATGTGTGCGTTTGTGTGTGTGTGGGTGTGTGTATGTGTGTTTGTGGTGTGTGTATGTGTGTGCGTGCGTGTGTTTGTGGTGTGTGTACTGATAACTACGTTGCTGGGGACGGGACGGGAGTACATTTTTTCATTTAACCACAACTGGTTTTAGTTTTACGTTGTTTTAACGTGCATTGACCCTATAAATTAAACTTCAAGTTGTTGGTGAATCCGTTTCATGAATTACAACCCATTTATGTCATATGTTATACCAGAATGTTTAAATACAAACACATTTTTAAATACAAAAATTCACTTTTAGTCATGCCCGTAGCCAGGTCAAAGTAAGCAGGGGGGCACCAATACCCAGCAAGGGGGCGCCTTTACTTTTTCTTTATTTATTCCTCTTTTTCTTCTTTTTTAAGCGGGGGGGCACTCCACACCTAGCGGGGGGGGGCACGGCCCCCAGTGCCCTATCTTGGCTAAGGGGCTGCTTTTAGTTCTTACTAGAGATTTAACCCGGGACTCTTAGGTCAACAGTCGAGCGCTTTATTCAACTATTAATCCTGTAGCGATAGGAGCAATGGTCAGTTTATTGGTATTTCTGTCCCAAGTACCGCCTACTGGTCAGTCTATTGGTATTTCTGTCCCAAGTACCGCCTACTGGTCAGTCTATTGTTATGTCTACCAGTACCGGCTGCTGGTCAGTCTATTGGTATTTCTGTGCCAGTACCGCTACTGTGGTCAGTCTATTGGTATTTCTGTCCCAAGTACCGCCTACTGGTCAGTCTATTGGTATTTCTGTCCCAAGTACCGCCTACTGGTCAGTCTATTGGTATTTCTGTCCCAAGTACCGCCTACTGGTCAGTCTATTGGTATTTCTGTCCCAAGTACCGCCTACTGGTCAGTCTATTGGTATTTCTGTCCCAAGTACCGCCTACTGGTCAGTCTATTGGTATTTCTGTCCCAAGTACCGCCTACTGGTCAGTCTATTGGTATTTCTGTCCCAAGTAACGACTATCTGCTCTAAGTGAGTCGTCATTCGCCTACATAGCCTCACCTTCGAGTATAACATGGATGGCGATCACCAGAATAGGTGCTGGTCTCGTTTACTTAAGGTGTGCAATTAGCCGCACCACACCGCACCACACCACACCACACTACATTACACTACACTACACTACACCACACCGCACCACACCGTCTCGTGTAATTACAACTATAATGACGTCACTACCGCCAGCAGCCACCCATCGGGTTTACAAGCGTCATTGATCTTTCATTTCACGCAACACACCACACACATCTTTACATCACACACACAACACACACACACACAAGCACGCTCCTCTCAACCCATTGTTCTCCCCCCTTCCTCTGCCGCCCCCCCCCCAAGATCAATCTAGAATGATGTTGCCTTATTGTGTTTACTGACCATTACTTAATCGGCCAATGAGCCTTGCCGTTCAAAGGGAACTAGTAAAGTACCAAAAGTTCACAATGGGTTAAAGGGGGAGGGGGATTTTTCATTAGTCTGTTCCTTGTTACTTCCCCTATACACGAAACAGTATCCCAGCCCTCACTCTCCCACCCCCCCCCCCACTCCTTTTCGGTCGAATAACACGCACCGTTTAGCCCGGAGGGGGGTCGGTACATTCCAGTCGAGCGTAAGAACAGTGAACAATACCGGACAAAGATCTTTCATTATTGGCTGACCACAGGTCAAAGAATACCTACGGAGATTGAAATATTATGTTTAAAGACATTAGGCCTATCTGTCGCCCCAACAGACGTTAGTTCTAATGGTCGCCCCAATAGACGTTTGCTCTCACTGCCGCCCCAATAGACATTAGCTCTCACAGCCGCCCCAATAGACGTTAGCTCTCACAGCCGCCCCAATAGATGTTAGCTCTCACGGCCGCCCCAATAGATGTTAGCTCTCACTGCCGCCCCAATAGACGTTAGCTCTCACTGCCGCCCCAATAGACCTTAGCTCTCACTGCCGCCCCAATAGACGTTAGCTCTCACTGCCGCCCCAATAGACGTTAGCTCTCACTGCCGCCCCAATAGACGTTAGCTCTCACGGCCGCCCCAATAGACCTTAGCTCTCACTGCCGCCCCAACAGACGTTAGCTCTCACCGTCGCCCAAATAGACCTTAGATCTTACACCTGCCCCAACAGACCTTAACTCTCACTGCCGCCCCAATAGACGTTAGCTCTCACAGCCGCCCCAATAGACGTTAGCTCTCACTGCCGCACCAATAGACGTTAGCCCTCACTGTCACCTCATTAGACCTTAGCTCTCACTGCCGCCCTTATAGACGTTAGATCTCACTGTCGCCACAACAGACGTTAGCTCTGGTATCGAAACCACGTGGATACCAGCACTGAGATTTCCACCAATAAGCCAAGTCGGACTCTTGATGGCTTGTGAGTTTGTGAGGCAGACTGTGTCGTTATTGGGCTAAGGTGGCTTTGGCCACCTCCCCCCCCCCTTCACCCGCCCACTTACAGATAAAAGCAGGTAGGTCATGAAAACAATAATTTATTTTAAACGTTGGGACCTGAAAAACCAAAACTTGTGTCATAGTGGGCCGTGAACGGAGGCAGCTTGAGACCCCACAGCTTCACAAGATATTATTGTGCATATGGAAAATTATGGGAAATCGGCTCCTGAAGTTTCGGCTCCTGAAGTTCGACTCCAGAAGTTCGGCTCCTGACGTTCGGCTCCTGAAGTTCGACTCCAGAAGTTCGGCTCCTGACGTTCGGCTCCTGTAGTTCGGCTTTTGAAGTTCGACTCCTGAAGTTCGGCTCCTGAAGTTCGACTCCTGAAGTTCGGCTCCTGAAGTTTGAGTCATAGATCGGCGATGGCCGAACGAGCCAACATTTTTTTCTAAAATTTAATGACTCATGTTCAATAAATCTAGTTGAATTGGCCAAAGTATGGCGGATTGAGGAAATAGTTTTACTATATTATTAACTGGAGTGCGACGGTCAATGACCCAGATGCAATGTACCAAGTCAAAATTAAGTGCTGCTTGTCATGTATAACGATTGCAATTAACACATTTCATTTTTTTTAAAACCAATTTAAGCCGTTAAAAAAAGTTCCCTTAGCCCTACTGGGCCATCGGGGCAGAAGAAGTGTAGAATTCATCTGTTTCTATAACCTCGGCATATAAAGGGATTGTGTGGTTAGCACAACGAACAGGCGCCTTTACTTCCCCAACTTTAATAAGTCAGGTACTCATTTAAAGCTGGGTGGACTTGTGGGACGACTTTGCACCAAATAACACGTGGGAAAAATTCCATGGTTCTTACCGAGGATCGAACCCATGACTCTCAGGTCGACCGTCGAGTATCATCTACACCACTCGGTCATCCGTCCCAGTTTAAGCCGGTAAGCTAACTTAAATCGTCTGTTTAATAAATTGTAAGTTGCTTGCAAAAATTTGGGTTTGAGATTTTAAGTTGTTATATTTTTTAACTGCTTGGTTTTTTTTTTTTGGTCGTCTATTTTCTTATTAAAGGGACATAACCGTACAAACCGTAATGTCATTTTTTTCAAGAGTTACTGGACATTATTATGAAATATTGATATCCTTGTAAGGATGAAATACTGAAATGGCTGAAATGCTTATCACTTGGCAGGGGCAGACACGAAAGTATTCGCCGCTAACCAACTGTTTTACTTTTCCCCGCCCCCTCCCTCAACTCGGCTACTAATCATTTAATTTATATAAACTTCCACTTTATTAGCAACCTACTGTCATTGACCTTTGTTATCAAATTTGAGAAGGTAAAGCAGCAATGTCAGCGTCTTCATATTTTAACAAGTTATTTTTTTTTCTGTCATTAGTACCAAAAGCACTAATATATGTATAGTTCTGAACGCGATTCAAAATTACTTATTATTTATGCTGGTCTTCGATATCCGCAACTATACCCAGTATTGTGAATTTTTATTGCTAGGCATTTTTGAAAAAAAAATTAGAGGGAGTGCCGACAGTGGTGCGCATTTCCCATAAAAAGTGCGCATAGCTACACACAAAGCCGTTACGTCATTTTGGGTAACGTCATGACGCCTAGGATGCACCGGAAATGTTCTCCCCTAATTCCAAACAGAAACAAAAGTAACATCAAATGTGATTTTTAAAGCCACGTAGTTGTGGTAAGGTTATTGAAAACTGTTTCCATTTATTTCCTTTATATTATGTCTGGACAAAATAAAGTTTCGCTCATTCTTTCTTTTGTTGAAAATCTTAACGTAGCTATACATTTTACGTGATGCGCTAAGATTCAATGGTCGTTTTTTTGTAATTACATTGTTTTGACGGCTGGATATGGTTGGGGGGGGGGGGGGGAAGGGGGGTATAGTTCAGACGTACAAGGACGGGGAGAGGGGGGGGGGGGGGGGTTGGACAGGGGGGCCCCCTTTTTAAGGGGGCCCGCCCCCTTGGCCACGGTGTCTATTTTTACGACATGTTGTTTATAAGGGGGGGGCAATGATTTTATGGCCTTGGACCCCTGGTGGGTCCTCGGGGCCCTGGACCGTACAGACTACAGCTCGCGGGTAAAGTACTGTCCTTCAGTCAGTTGGATCCGACCCCGCGCTCCGCTCCTCTCTCCACTCATTCACATTAATGACGCTTATATTTAATTTATCATCAGTCCATCAGCTCTTTGTCCGACTATTTAGAGTCCATTTTTTAATCGTAGCTCGCGGTTCGGAAATTGTACCTATTGTTTGCTAGCAACTTTAACAGCAACTGGGTATATTGCATTCGTGTTTATCCGTGTCAAGAAACTAATATGTTGGGTGTCTGAAATTGTATTTTAAAAAAAGTTTACCTCAACGCTGTTGCAAGTGATAGTACCGTGGTCAATGTTAGAACAGAGTCTCACAGGGTGCAGATGGCAGACATCTTATAACTTGTGATGTTTAAACTCAATTTTGTTAGAGAGTAACCCCCCTGTCGTTCTTTACGCACCAGCAGCCATGATTTTAAAGTATTTATTTATATCAATGGAAACATTCTATATTTAGATCAGTGTCAAGTAGTAAAAGGAATAAATCGTGAACTCTGAACCCATAAACGCTTCTTCTATCGTCTGCTTTTTTTTTTATTTTTGCTTTTGTACAAGTAAAAACAAAAAAAAAACTCAGCTGGGAAACATCATCTTTAATTTTCATATGGCCAGTAAACAAAGTATATTTTAAAATCAAAACACATACAATCATAACAGGTCATGTTTAGAGAAGTGTTTGTTTACCCTATGCTAATTTGTGTGTTTGTTTATTATTGTTGGAGTGAAATTCAAATAAGTTTAAACGTAGCTCGCTGTAAAAAAAAATGGAATCAAGTAATAATGTAAAATAAAACACCCTCAAACTGAAACCAACCTGCATGGCTAAAAGCTTTGAAACGGTTTCAGTTGAGAACGTATCAGTTATTTAGTCATTTACCTATAACAAAACAAAAAATATCACGTAAAGAGATGGCGGCTTGGAAAATATGTAAATTGAAACCCTACAGGAGTTTTAGTCCATGCTTAAACCATGTGGTTTATTCACCGTATATTTTACTTTTTTTTTATATAAATCACTTATTGTGTTTTTTTCTGAAGTCCAAGGTTTGTTGGTCTCGTTGTTTAGATTTTTTTTTCTACGTTTTCATTGTGCCGGTTTGTTAGCAGTTGTAGAGTTATTCCGTCTCACCCATCAGTGTCATATCCTCATCAGTGCTATCTCCCCAACAGTGCTATCTCCCCATCAGTGCAATCTCCCCATCAGTTTTTTTTTTTTTTTTTTTTTTTTTTTTTTTTTTTTTTCCCCCCCCCCCCCCCCCCCCCCCCCCCCCCCCCCCCCCCCCCCCCCCCCCCCCCCCCCCCCCCCCCCCCCCCCCCCCCCCCCCCCCCCCCCCCCCCCCCCCCCCCCCCCCCCCCCCCCCCCCCCCCCCCCCCCCCCCCCCCCCCCCCCCCCCCCCCCCCCCCCCCCCCCCCCCCCCCCCCCCCCCCCCCCCCCCCCCCCCCCCCCCCCCCCCCCCCCCCCCCCCCCCCCCCCCCCCCCCCCCCCCCCCCCCCCCCCCCCCCCCCCCCCCCCCCCCCCCCCCCCCCCCCCCCCCCCCCCCCCCCCCCCCCCCCCCCCCCCCCCCCCCCCCCCCCCCCCCCCCCCCCCCCCCCCCCCCCCCCCCCCCCCCCCCCCCCCTCTCACCCATCAGTGTCATATCTCTCGTGCTTCTCCCCGTGCTTCTCCCTCGTGCTCTCCCCTCGACCATCTCTTACCGTCAGTGAAATTTTTTTTTTGCATAGCTATTATTATGCTTTTGGGGTGGCAGAGACCTTTTATAGATATTCAAGGACCGTATAGAGAGTATCTATTGGCAGGGGCGTTGTTTAACTGGAGGCCAGAAGAACATTTACCTTTACACTTACACAACTTTATTACCTGTCTTTTTTATTATTATTATTATTATTATTAAAAGAGTTCCAATATTTTATGCTGTACCCCGTGGCTAGCAACTGATCCTTAATCCGCCTCTGTCCATCAGGATCTCCTATCCTATAGCATCAGACAACTGAATCATTTTTACTAAAGGAAGGGAGGGGGGAGGGGGTAAATTTGGCAATCGAGTTCTTTAGCGGTGGCTTAGTTTGTCTGTCCATGAAAACAGCTCTGCTTTACAGTTACACCCATGACCCACCTCCTACCTCGCCCCTGGTTTTAAAGTTAATGTTCCTCTGTCTCTCCCCCAGCAGTTGCAGACCGGGAGCCTCTGGTACTATGTCACTTAACGCGAGCACCCAGCGCCACAGACTCCGGTGAACACGCAGAGGTTCTCACACGCCAGCTCCGTCGTGGACTCCCAACGCCCCGCCACCACCACCGCCGCCGCCGCCTCCTCCTCCTCCACCACCTCACAACTCACTCCCGGTACGGAAGCACCACGTGGTCACCTGCTCGGAACCCACATAGCCATGTCTGTCACGGCCTTGCAGCAGCAGCAGCATCAACAGCAGCCCGGCTGCGGTTTCGGCAGCAGGCTGGCCGGTGGTGCTGACTCGGCCTATCTCCCCTCCGCCACGCCCGACCCCTTCTCCGCAGCATTCAACCGTGACCACAGCAGCCCAGTCGACAGCCCGGCCTACCCGTGCGGCAGCTCAGATTTGATCATGAAGACGAAATCGCCACTCGCGGAAGAATCGCAAGATCCTTCATCTGCCGCTCACGTCGCGACATTCTCCGTAGAAAAGTCCTTGTTTCAGCTCAGCATTATGGTCTCCGACACGAATAACGGAGCCGCAACCAAGATGGATTCCTCCGAATATTCAAGGAAGGAGAATAGAGATTCCCAGTTTGCCTCGATGCAGTCGCGGGACCCGGGAATTCCCAATTCGACAAATACAGGTAATGCTTCTGATTTTTCGGGGATTTCCGATGTTTCAGAGTTCGATTTAGAATCCTTTCTGCGAGATTTCCCGAAAAGTAAACCGATTACGTGTAATTCAGATCGTGTCCCGGTCAAAGATTATGTACCGAGAATTGATGATATGTCTAGATCGTCGTTGCAGATGGCCGAACCATACCCGAAGCTCGCACCGGACCCTGCCCCCAAACCGACAGCTGGATCATCCGTTAACACAGCCAAGGCTGACCAGTCACAAGACACGAGTAAAAACGCCAGCAAGAAAGAAGATGAAGGGGTTAACCCTGATGGGAAAACAGAAGCCGGTGTCTTGGATGAAGACGATTACCACTTTAACTCCCAGCTGGCGTCCAGGTTGAAATCTTCAATACAATCCGAGTTTTTGTCCAAAGAGCTGTTTCCCTGTACGAAGCAGGAGTCGCGCGCGAGGACGCTGAACGACATCATGCGGGACTACGGCATCAACGCGCCCAGCGGTGGGACCGCGTTCAGTGCACAGGCCTACCAATCAAATCAGTTCGTTTCGTCGACCAACGTTTCCTCCAACAACGACGGCGCCAGAACCTCCTCCATGGATTTAGATTCGTTTCGCTTCTCTCGACCCGAAGTAGGTCAGGGCGGCGCAGCCTCGCAGAAGTTGGAGCCGCCCTACGGGGCGTCGTCTCACCAGTTTTCAAGCGACGTCGGCAAAAGCTTAACGTCGGACCTTCCGCCCGCGTGCGGGCTGCAGATGAAGCCCGTGAACTTTTCGCAAAACAACGAAACCGACGCGCCGCCTCAGAAGCAAGACGAGCTGCGAAGTTTCGGCACGTCCGTGGACGTGAACTCTGGTAACGCCCACACCATGGCGCCCAAGTACCAGAGCGGCACCAGGTCGTCCAACAGCTACAACATCAGCTCCGATAAGCCATTGGCTTTCTCCGGCGACATCTCCTACCCGGCTTCCACGGACTTTAAAAAATTCGATGGTCAGGCGCCACAGGCGGGGGCCGCCAGCTACAGCGGGAAGTACTCCGCCTCCGATTTGGGGAAGCAGATGGAGTTCTCGCGAACTGATGACGGCGCCACCACACACGGCCTGGGCGGCGAGCTCGGGGGATCTTTCTCCCCCAGCAGGTCCAACAATTTTCGCCTGTACAATCAGATGGGCGCGGCCGACGCGCTCGGCTTCTCCCTGCAGGCGGAGAAACAGAGGCTCAGGAATATCGACGCCATGATCTCGACCACCCCTATACACAGCCGGTACAACGACATGAAGCCATACAAGTTCACCACCAGCCACTCCTTCGTGGCCAGCGACTTCGACAGCCGAAGGCGCTACTCCACCCCGTCGCTGGGCACCTCCACCCACCCCTACAGGGCCGAGATCAGCTCCAGGATGGAGTGGTCCACGGGAGGCGCCCCGAGCGTCATGGGGAAATCGGTGTCGGCGCCGACCTACGAGTACAGCCGCAACATAACCACCACCGGCTCCTCGGTCGACGCCCAGTACTTCCCGACATCCGCGAGAGACACCGGAAGCGGAAGGAACTACCAGTACAACAACTGCACTTACATGGATAAGTCAATGATGGACAAAAAAGTCAATATTAAAGACGCTGCTGTGCTGAGTAAGAAAAAAACGGAGGGCAGCTACAGGCCCGTCGCGAAAACCTCCGCGCCCCACATTTTTAGAGGCTCGCCCACGAGGAGCGCCGTTGTGCGCCCCAACTCCGCCACGAGCGCCAAGGTCTACAAGGACAGCGGCGTGGCGAAGAGGAAGAGAGCAGCGTCGCGTCGGCGCCGCGCGCGTGCGTGGGAGGGCGGAAGAAGGCGAACACAGACGAGAGCCGGATAAACGACGACCTGATGTCCGGGTACGACTTTAAGAGACCTGAACAAAATGTGGCAGCAGTCGATACACGGCCTGGAGCCCAAGAACTCCACCCGGCCAAGATCCAGAAGTACCTCCCCTACACCCGCAACCATGGAAGAAATAAAGAATCAAGACAGGTCCGGCGCTTCCTCGGAACACGGCGCGGCCCTCGAACCACAAGCCTCAGCCCTAAAAACAAGAACTCGTGGTCCGCCGCTTTCGAGCCGAGCAACTGGCCCGATGCTGGACATTGAGGCGTACATCGTGCAACTGGGGCAACCCTACCGACCTACCGTCACCACCACAAAACCACGCCCGCCGCCTCCACCAAGCAGAAAACCGCCGCGCTCACGAAGTCGTACACAGCGGCGGCGACATGCCAGCCGCCCAAGTCCATCCTGAAGAACATGGGCAACAAGTCGGCCCTGACCCGCTCCAGCACGACCATCACCCCAGCCAGAACCAGCGTGAGGATGACCTCGACCTCGTCCAAGAATTACCCTGTGACCACCGCCCAGATGTTTGCAGGACTCGCATTCAAGAAGAAATCCCAAGCAACCGCATCCACAGGTTCCAGATCTAAAAGCGCCAAAGTCCGAAGCAAGACGCCTTTATTATAACACTGTATTATTTATCTATATTTAGCTCAGCAAGCGTTCAGTACCTATAAAAGGTTGAAAAAGAAAAAAACCAAGTCAGCCCTCACAACAAAAACCCAGCCATACGTTTTAAATTTGTCCTTAAAATTTGACAATATTTTTTTTTTGCTTTACAGTATATTACTGACTCCTCATTTTAACAATCAATGTAAACGCAAACAAAAATAGCTATGGAGTCAAATACTCGCGGGTAAAGTTCTTAAAGTAATCTTAGATTTACTATATAACATTTTACTCAAGATGGGGGGAGGTATGGTACAGTTTATTACGATAGTACGGTAAACCAAACGATCAAAAATTATCTTTTTCTTCTTGTTAGAACACTTTTACAAATGCATTATATGATTTCTTTTCAAAGGACTATTTTCTTACCGCACTTACTCAAATTCATTTTTTTTTTAAAGTACGGATGAAGTACTTCACTACTGCAAACAATCACATTCATTTTACTAAACTTTAGAAAAACTATTAGTGTCAAGTGATGGGATTGTCTCCCCCCCCCCCACCCCCACCTTATTCCACACCCATTATAATTCATTCTCTGGCAATAGAATTTTGATTAAAGCTTTTTATTTGTTTCCATTCTTGTGTTTTTTTTTTGTTTATTATTATATTAATGTATTTATTAAAACAACTAAAACAAGGGGAAACAACTCACAGACCATCGCACATTATTATCAACTATGTAGGGGGGAGGGGCAGCATCTAACAGCCATTGACGTTTGGAAGTCTTTTAGAAACTATCATAGATATTTTGGGAACAAGGCAGATACTTTCAGATATTTTAGGTCCCATGCAGATACTTTCAGATATTTTGGGTCCCCCCCCCCCCCCCCCCCCCCCCCCCCCCCCCCCCCCCCCCCCCCCCCCCCCCCCCCCCCCCCCCCCCCCCCCCCCCCCCCCTTTTGGGTCCCATGCAGATACTTTCATAGATATTTTGGGCCCCAGGTATATACTTTTATAGGCAAAAGAACCTGTTCCACATCACCTTTTAAATTTTTGTTAAACAGTTGAACTCACTATTTCAGCCAATATCATCACAATATAAAATAAACACTATATCAGCTAAAGTGTATCAGGTACATCAACACTACAATATCAGACACACAACAATAAACAAACAACAACTGTAACAGTACAAGAATTCAACACATAATAAACAATGAAATAAAATCAGAGACAAGTCAATAATTCTTTAACAATTGATTTAGTTTTTGTTGTTTTTGTGATTTTAGTTTCATACATTTTTTTTTCTTTTAATATTTTTTTTTAAATATTAACTTAAAATGGTTTGGACATCATACTGACAATATGATTGGTTACAAGCTGCATATAAAATAAGAGCACACATTGGTATAACATTAAATGTTTCAAGTCAATGGTTCTAGATATAATGGAATAAGTAATGTTATGTTTGATACATGGTGAGATTCAAAATTGTATTGATGTGACTTCTCGCTCTCGTACTGGTAGGAAATGCACAGTCTCTCTCTCTCTCTCTCTCTCAGACCACATTTAAATTGATCAAATTGCTTTGACACGATTTACACATTTTAAATAATGAAAAATAAATAGTGGTAAAGTATGAAGAATATTTGTAACTGTAAGTCACAATGCCTTCATATTTAATTAACAGCTTAAAGTTAGATGGTACCATTAAATAGGTAATCTAATGAATTTGGGAAATTTTTTTCTTTAATTGTTCAGTTTGATTAAATACCATGACACAAAAACTGAAAAGTTATTGGTTTCATTCAATTAGTTTTTTTTTTTTTGCAAGGCACCTATTTGAAAATTCAAAGAATGAGCTACAGAAAGGGACTACATGTAAATATACCGATCACATAAGACAAGAATCAGACATTTTTAAAAGCAACATATTTCTTTAAAACATCTTTAAAATTGACATATTCTTTTGTTAAGCTCATTTTTTCATTAGATAAAAGCATAATTGTGAGGTATGTACTTTTTAAATATCATAATATGGTTTATGAAACATTATATTAAAAATGCATAATCCATTTTAACACAGCGATAGAACATTTTCCATTCAACTCAATTTCACCTCACATTAGCAGTAGCTCATTTAATTTTAAATGTCCGCTTTCCCAGATACATGAGGAAAAAAAAAAGTCAACTCCAGCTCAAATTTGGTAATCCTGCTTCCTCATTTTATTGAGGACATGTGAGTTCCTTTGTGATGATGTCTGAATATTAATTATTTCATCCAAATATCTTGCATAACAAATTTATAAAAAGCTGCTGCCATACAAGTTGGTTAGATTTCTTCTTCCAGTATAAGGCTGGTAACTGAAGAATAAGGTTTTTAAAAAAAAAAAAAGGTCATTATTAAACGTGAAAGTTTGCAATCAAGTAAATGTAATGTTATAGTATGGGTAGAGATGACAGAATGGTTGTGGTAAGTTACAAGTAGGTACAGCATGTTTCAACAAGTTATCTGGTTATGTTCAAAATGTTATGGAGGTTGCCTACTGAGGTTGTACTGATATGAGACATAATTCATAACATAGAGTTGTTCTATCAAGCTACAGATCTTTGAAATAGCGAAAAAAAAAACGTTCAATGTGTACATTACAAAAAAAAAAAGATTTAAAAAATCCTCTATCTCCAGTACTTAACATATATATTTAAGCTTTGCTTTGTTTAAGTAAATGTATTACTGAGATTTGTATGTTTCTAAGAAATAGCAATTTGTATTTTAATGACTTATCTGAAGGTTTAATTAAAAAATATCAATTGACAAAGGTGCAGTCTATTATTAATATTAACAACTTCTTTTCAGTACTGTGATGGAGAATTAGTTTCATAAAATAAACCAAATATACTAGTAAAGAAATGAGATCATGAAAAGGGACGTACCTCGTTACAAATAGCCTCTCCTGTGTCAAAGTATTCTTCCTTGTCTGTTAATCCCTCTAGTGTTTTGCCCATCTGAAATAAATGTATTTTGGTCATCAGTGACCCAGACGGGCCCCTGACGGGACTTGGGTCCCAGTGTTCTAGTGTCATCTGGCAGTCCTGCCGTGGAAGACAATGTGCCAGTTTTTGTTTCAAGGGTCCTGCCGAGCGCCTTTGGGTTTGGAGAAACCTCTGTGCTGCCATACATATGTGTTTGATTAGATGAACTCTGACCTTTAGCTAGAGGTTGAAGTCTGCCCACCTGAAACTGAAATAATAAAATGTTAATAATAAAAAAAAAAACCTTTCTTTAATTACAAAATCAAGAAATAAATATGTCTTAAAAACTTTCTGAAAAGAAATCAATTAAAAATAAAGGAATATAAATTAAAGAAAATGTATTAAAACTTTTGAGGATGAGAAGAGTAATTTATTTAAAGCAGCCAATGAAATCCAACATTTCAAATAATAATCAGAAGATTTCACTTGTTGAATCACAATGATTGACAAGTAGGATTCCAAACCATAATTCCCCCCTCCCAACCCATTTCTCATAAATTAAATTTTTATGAACTTTGAATCAATCCAGCCATCTTTTAATTTTTTTATAACAATTCAGTTTATCTTTTTTTCATTATCTTCTTTTATTGCACGGAGTGGTTTTCCATTCTAATAATATAATATAAAGTAAGAAATAAACTTAACCAGAGAATAGGCTAAATAAAACATGAATAAACACACAAAAATTAATTTAACTTAAGTCAAAACATCTTAGGAGTGGCAAAACAATTTGATACAATGTTTGTTGTTCTTTTGTTCGACATTTAACAGCCAGTGGCAAAGAAAAAAAATTCAAATCTAGGCATGATGGATTGTTATTCTGAGTTTAAATTAACTAAGAATTCAAGTTAAATTTTCAGTTTTAACTGTACACTTTTAGGCAACAATATAAACAGTGTAAAACATTCCTGTTTTTGTTGAAGTGTTTCCCCATGAGTCTGTCTTTGGTTGCTGTAACACTGCAACATCTCAGAATAAACATCTAAAAAATACTTAACTTATGCATAGATGGAACTGAAGATGAAGGAATATTAGAAGACAGCCATTCATCATCAGGCAAAGGACAATTGGTGGGAGATCTGACAGTGGTAATATGCTGAACAAAGCTTAAGTTCAGACTTAATCTCCCCTCCTTTCCCACCCCCCCCATCCCCTTTTTTCTCCCCACCCTTTTCTTCCTCCTTGTAAGAACTTTAACTCTGTAAACCAAAACCAGTTAGATACTAGATTTGTGAAAAAATCACCAAAAATCGAACCCATACCAAATCACCCAATCAATCCCATTTCCGATCACCATCCATCCGACTTAATGAATCATTTAATTTGTTCTGCATTTGATTAAGCAAGCACATACATGTTAGCCAACTAAAACAATTTTTTTTTTTAATTTTCATACGCTTAGAAGTATCTTATACATTTTTAAATATGGTAGCTGTGAGACTCCACAAGTGGCCTCTACTTACTCTGTCATTCTGTTGATTTGTCACAGCAGTCGTTTTCCTCAGGTTCAGTATTTGCTTGAAAGACCTGCGCTGGTCTGCTCCCCTGTTCATATTACCAGTGCCCTGATACTGAACTGGCGTGGCGGCCAGCATACGTGCTGTGGTCATGGTGTCTCGAGGACTGGATGGATCATTCAATGTGTCCACCTCATCAGCAGGCTCATAACGAGACAGCCGAGACATATTTCTTAAAGTCACTGATGGAGACAGACGCCCATCTTCAAAAGGTTCATTAATCTGAAGAGCAAACAAACAAAAATTAGAAAAATTAAAACCTTAATCCTTCCCATGATTGTTAGTTTATTTTTATTTATTTAATCCAGGTATTTTTTTCTCTGAAAACGTCAACTGACATTTGATTTTTACAAAAGTAAAAAAAAAATACATTTCAGAAAGTAAAAGCACACATTTTTAGTAAAATTAGACTTAACATTTAGTACTACTGGAGGACTTGTTGCAAGAAAGCTATTACTCAAAAAAAATTTCAGATTTCAAACAGCATTTGACATAAAAATGGATTCTTCATTTTTTAATATATTTTCCGTACCTGAATACTTTTTTTCTTCTTTTTTCTTGCCAGATTATAGACATTGTTATGTGCACCGTCTAACATCCTCCTGGAAGATGAAACACAAATAACTTTAAATATGTCTGCTCATTAGGCACATAAACAAAATTATTTAGTTGAGTTAACAAGAGCTCATAAAAATCTACAAAACATTCTACCCAGTTTTTATTTACCTCAGCTAATATCGGACATCCACCTGAAGTTGGTGAACATTTCAGAAATCCTAGCCTAAATATTTACTCCAAGATCTCACAAGAATCTGACCAGCAGTTTAACACAAGTTGGCAAAGATTATTGTCATTTTTCCACAGATCCAGTTTGTGCACCCAAGTTTAAATTGATATTAGAAAGCCAAATCTAGTAGAACTATTGAACTGTCTCACTATGGACCTAATGCTCTCTAAACAAAATTTATTCTTTTATTTTTCTTGAACGGCCCAACCTACTGGGTAAAATGCCCACAAAATATATCATAGACAGGTGATGAGGTTTTGTGAACAGGCAGCAATATTTTAAGACATTTTTATCCCAATAACATCTGCCAGACGGCAATGCCCTCGACATGGACACTGGGATTTGTCATCATGTACTCAGACACTTCCCACCATACAACAGAATGACTGTTGAAAGGAAAAGAGAATATCACACCTGTGTTAAACGGGTTTGATAATGGATCCACAGATAATTATCTCCTTGTACAAGTGTCTGAAGAACACAACTAATCTGAGTCTATAAGTACAAATTTTATAACATTAGTATAGTTATGACTCACCAAGATGATAAAGGCCCAACTGAGGGAGATTCTGTTCTTAAATTGAAGGGTGGGTACCTGCCATACTGCCGACTGTTGTGTGTCTGCATGAAACGATTGTCACGGTAATCTCTGGTGGGAGGGGGGTGGTCTTTGAAAGAGAAGAAAATCATCAGTAAAATATCCTTTTATATGATGCCAAAGTACACATATTTATGTATTTGTGAGTTTGTGAAAATATTTTTTTAAAAAGCACAACTTTAACATTTTAACAATTTTAAAAAACAATAAACTTTATAAAAATGTTTTTTTTTTTTTTAGGATTTTAAGAAAAAAGGGCCAAGTACTTTTTCTATTATCTTAAGAAAAAAAAATATTTTTAAATTTTAGATCACATCACTTCATCTGTTATTTTAAAACTCCTGTTATTTACCAAATTTTTTATACAAGCTGAAGAAAGAAAACTATATATATATTACCTATTAAAAAATAACAAATGATGCTCATTTATATAAATGCTTTTTATCATTTACTCTGCTGATTTATAAGTTGAAACAGATCGTGAGTTTCATTCTAAAATCATTGCCTCTAGTTATGGGCCTGCAGTGCTAATATGGATAAATAATGTAGCTCCTGAACACTAAAATTTTTTTTTTTTAATTATTTGAAATAAAAATATGTGTCTAAAACCAACACATTAAATTCTAATGCGCCAATATATATAAGAAAAAAATATACAAAGAAAAAATTAATTCAGAAAAAAAAACAATAATAAAGATTCTAAATATTAAGTGCAAATTTTTTTTTTTTTCTAAATTTGTGAAAATGATACATTTTCTAAACTACAGATTTTGCAGTGAATATGTGCAATTATTTAGATGACAAGAATGTATACAATTTTGTTTATTGTTAATTACTGTCCATTAATTAAATTAATAATGAGATTTACATTTTTAAATACATTTTATTCCTTATCTTTTTTTAAAGGCTTAAGTAGTTAATGGTAGTAAAACGGCAATTAAAAAATGATAAGAAATGATGAATCTGTAGCTCACTTCTACAAAATTAGCTAAAACTAAATCACTGTAGTATTTTTTGGTTAATGTTTTTTTTTTCATTACCTGGCCCATTAAGAGTATCAGTTTGATTATCTGTGAGGTTTATTAAAATTGAAAGTTAATAGCTTGCCAAGAAAGACGTAGATTGATGTTTATAGTGTTAACTAAAAATGAAAACCTTTATTTAAACTATAATTACAAATGTTGTTTTTTTTTTTAAAATGAGTTCTCATGATCAGAAAGTGATCTGCATATATTCTCAAAGGAAACTAAATACTTTTATCCTTTTGAAATTATTTCAGATTTGTTTAATTATTTTTTGTAAACCCTTAATGATGATGATAAAAGAACATAAAATTATTTTCAATGAACTATGCCACAGCCAAAGTAAGTTCCAAAATTTTTTTTTTAAAAACAGAGGCTAGCTGGGACAAAGAAATTCTACAGTAGTGCTGACTATTTAATGAAAAATAGGTTACATAAAAAATAATACTCATAACTGAAATAAAACTAGGGGCTATCAGTTATACGACTAAAATAAATGAATCAATTTATGTATCAATGAATAAATATATGTATCAATGCATCAATAAATGTAACATAAATAAAATCTCAGCACAAAATTAAAAAGAACAAACTTAAGTTATCACTTACCTGAATACTTATTTCTAGACTGCCTGGACTGCATATAATAGCTTTGCTCCCTCTCTGTACCTAATGGAGTCTGCAGCTGAAATTATGTAAGAAATCTTAAAATATGAAGACATTTCTTACCTATTGCTTGACTTTTAGATTTACCAAGCAGTTAAACAATAATCGGTAATCAATGTCTACTTTTAGAAAATTTCAACTTTCTAGTAATATGATTTGTAAAAGACTCTTCACGCACTGGAGGGGATTGATCCCAGCATTATGTTTTCTTTTCCCCAACCCCCCCCTCCTTCTTCTTACCTCTTTTTTCTCTCTTTTTCCCTTTCCCCTCTCCCTTCTTCCCCTTTCCTTTGAATTGGACAGATGTGTTCTCTACCACACAGCCACACATCAACTAATGAGGTGGGCAGTGCCATTAGATTTATAAACCAGGGCACTGAGCCCAAGAACAATGAAAAAAAAATAATTTTTAAACAAGAATCTGAAAATATCCTGATTCTTGACTGCACCTTTCAACACAAACTGTATCTTTTAAGAAATAATCATCATAGAAAAAGGGTAATTACTCTAGCATCTGAAAGTTTATCTGTGATTGTCTGCACAGGTAGTAACTGGACATTGTTGTCTCTCGCTTCCTTTTCTTTTATCTTCTTCTTCAGTGCTGTGCTGGATTTGATACGTTGAAGTTCATTCTGTGAGGCTGCATTCAGAAACTGTGACTGCGTGGGCTAAGGGGTAGACAACAGTACATTTGAATAAATAATAGCATGCTTTCATATTTTAACTATGTATCTGGGAGACATTTATGTCTACCCATAGGAAGTAATTTTGTTGCCTAGTAAGCTCAAAATATTTGCCAACATAACATTATACCATTTCATTCTGGAATGGAAAATTAAAGTGCTCTTGTGAATATAGTCATTTTAATATTTTTCTGTCTCTAAATACTGAGTACTGCAAGATGGTTTATACTGACTTATACAGTGACTTCACCAATTAAATAATCAGTGTAAAAAGGTACATTTAGCTATTGATACTTTTATTTTGTACCACGACCTGTTGCTGTTTTAAGGTAGTTCAAATTTCACTTTGATATCACAGCATATTTGAACATAGTAACTTGGCAACATTTATGTCATCCAGTTAAGAAAGAAGTATGTCGCCTAGTTAGTTTCAAAATTCAGACACAGGGCAACAAGTAAGTTTCATATCATTTATAATTTCTGCTTTGATCTAAAAAAATTATATTAGCTAGTTCTAATTATCATAGTTGAGACATTTTAATCCAATAAATTTTTGCATTACATTTTCTCATGAGTTTGTTAAGTTTTTTTGTTTGGGACAAATTTTCAATTACATGCTTTATAGACACAGAGGTCAATTTCCCCAAGAGACCAGAAAAAAATCTTGAGGTTCTCACTGGTGATTGAACCCAGGACTCTCAGGTCAACACTCAAGTATTTACACCACATAACCTTCCAAACTTACCCCATGGTATTAGAAAAATCCCATTTCCGAGTGTTAAAATAAAACAAGCAAATTAAGCCTATTTCCATTCTAGACACAGAAGCTATGTGTCATCGTATTTCATTATGTATCAATACGTTTGTTAGCTTTCAGTAAATATTTGTAAATTTGTGGAAGATAATTTTTATCAAGTTAAATTATGTATTATACATATCCTATAAAAAAAAATATTAAGCAAAAGACGTTTCCTGGTGGTTTGAAAAAAAAATTATTTTCTCTTAAATCTATTTACAAGTGGTTTGTGGTTACTGGAAATGGACCCATAATTGAAAAACTGTTCAAAATTGCAGATATGTTAACGTCCGAAAACTCAATCAATTGCCCCATAAACATAAGGCTCTGATACTTTCAATCAAACTCAGAACACAAGCTTACTATTTCATTTGATGAGTTTCTTAACAATCCTGGTGAAACTTCTGGTGTTGGCAGTATTTTCGCACCAAATGAATAGGTTATCAGCATGCAAGTATAAATGTAGTACATCAGATATCCTTAGGAGCCCCTGAATGCCCGGCCTCAGAGGTCCGTAATATAAATCGACTTCTGAAGTAGTATGACAAAGACAAGACCTACAAAATGATATATAGGCCTACATAATGGAATTGGGACTCTATAGTTGCTGAGATATAGGGAAGCTCCATTATTAATACTAAACATCATAGTAAAACAACGGTACTTTATAAGGCCCTTTATTACGCCCTGAGTCAGATCGTTAAAATAGAAAAAAAGTCATTTAATGGCAAGGCTAGACCCTAAAAAAATGATCTGAACACATCATGGTTCCAGGACTTGTGGTTTTATTTGAGATCCACAGATGACAGACGACCGACAGACAGACAGTAGAACAAACTGGGGACAATAGAGCATTTTTTTTTTTTGAGAAATATCTAAAAAAAAAAAACTTGTAAAAGATCTAAGACTAAGCTTTCACACACAGCATAACTCCACCAGTAGTAAATGTGAACAACCTTTCTACAGCATAACTCCACCAGTAGTAAATATGACCTTAACTTTCACCAGCATGTCCCACCCCAATGCGTTAAATGTGACAACTATTTAATTGACATTTTTCTTTTACAAACTTTGAAGCTTGTTCTTAACATTTAAGGTTAGCATTTAAACAGCAATCATATATTAAAAAAGGTATAAACATTGTAAATGTTATTTTAAAAAAATATTAAAGCCGTAATCTGGATATATTAAAGTTGAGAGTAATGCCATTTTTTGTCAATTATACAGTAAAAAATTGTATTTGACATGCAGAAACACAGTTTAATCAGTGCTATATTCACAGCCTAATAAACTCAGAGCCAAATTCTTTTTTTTTTAAATGAACTGTTTACATTAAACTAGGTGCTTTTTAGAGTTAGATGATAAATACTGATCCTGAGACATCGCCTAGAAAAAAAAAAGAAAAAACATTTTATTAAAAATGAGACTTACCTTTTTTTTGTCAGTTGAACTTCCGCCAGAAGAAATTTTGCTAGAGGAGTATGACGTGATGGTTCTAGTGTTGCCTGGAGTTACACCTCCATTGCTCATGACACCATGAGCATCAACACTCATAGTATATGTACTTGTGTTCTGGACAAGAGCATTATGCCTAGCGTTTCCATCTGGGGAAGAACTTTCAGACTCTCCAGGGGCCGGTGTCCTGGATCTGTTTACACTTCCTTCAGGAGACTTTTCAATGCTGCTGTTTTTCACCTTTAAAAATTTTGATTCTGGACTCACCCACTCTGAGAGTTCTTGGGCTTCATGGTGATCTTCTAAAGTGTCGTCCCATTTTTTTTTATCATTTAGCTTTTTAACTGAATGATTTGTCGACGAGGACTCACTAATATTCCCCAACCTGAAATCTGCAAAAGTTGTCAAATGACGATTGTCCAGATGACTCCCTGTGGCATTAAATTTCTTCTGGTTTTCGTTAAACGTTAAATAATTGTGTCCATCGCTACATCGATCTTTCTCATGGAAGTCAACGTCCGATTTAGAAAAGCTTGTCCTGATTTCTGATTTATTTGGTCTGTCATCCTCTTTTGCACGAAACAGATTGATTTGCAGAGTCTGAGACGTGTTATTTTTTTCTTTTGCGCTTTTCTTCCGCAACTCCTTTAAAAGCTCCATCGTGGGTCCAATGTTTTTAGCAAAGTCATATTTTACAACAGAATCTCTGCCTACAGAAGACTTTGGTGGTTCTGTGGACCCATTTTTAGACTGGATGTGGTCTGTGTCCTCATTTGAAGTGGAAATGCCAGGGATCTGAACAGTGGAGTCTGCAACAATGTCTTTGCATTCTTCTGGTGAATCATTTTTGCCCACGGTCCTGGCACTATTTATTCCATTTCTGGTACTGTTTGCAGTTGTTTGGTTTCTGACCTTTGGAAGTAAAAAAGTAAAATACAAATCTAGTAAAACTGTCAACTACAAAGTAGCAAAGCATTTTTTTTATGTAAATAAAAATTTGTATATAAAATTTTTTATAAAGATATATGTATTTTTTCTGCAAATATATATTTTTATGTGAAAGTGTATGATTTACATATTATGTGCCGAATAAAATGACATCACATAATGAGCCAAGGTTTAATATTTTCAATACAGAAAAGTTAAATAAGATTAGAAAGACTAGCTCAAAAATAGAAGTAGAATTTTTTAAAAACACATTCATAAAAAAAAAAACGCAAAGCTAAAATCAAAAGATAGTAATTTAAAATATACACCTATGTCATGAACAATTTGTTGGTGGCATCTGAACAGATACTTTTAATTTTTCTGAAATTTACATTAGGAGCTGAATATAGTATCAGTGTCACAAGAACAAAAATACAGCAAGCCAGCCACCCTCAACCAAATTGCAATACAAACAAAATCTTTTTCAAGAAATAAATTCAGCCCATAGCTTTAATGTAATATGAGCACTCTCAATATCTCAAGCCCCATTGAAAAAATTGTATTTCTACCATTAACTACCATGAACATTGAAGTTTGTTAAGGCCCTGACCTGCTTTAAGAATTTACTGTTTACAGTTGGCTGAATGTCAGCATCCTCATCATCTTTCACAGTTTCTTTTTTAACCAAGGACACATTCACTTCCTGATCAACATCCATTGGCTGGTTTTCTAAGTGTATGTGAGGTTTTCCCCTGCGCAAGATTTTAGTGGAAAAGAATGATTTCAAGCACGTTTATAATAAATATTCCATGTAAATCAAACTGAATTAAACCCACTGTATTTATTTCTTAAATCAATTTGATTGCAAAAATTAAGACTATTGATAAATCAATTATCAGTGATATTATGACTAACTAAATGGCTAATAATACAATAAGACTTCTAAATTATTTTTATTTCTTCCTGAAAGGAAAGAGAAAAATTGTTTCTCAAACCAGGGCTTTTGCTCAGAGGACATTGAGGCCAAAAAAAAAAAGAATAATAATATAATTAAGAGAGGTGTCTGCAAGAATTGTTATCACTGGAGATGTTTGAGCACAGTGGTTTTCAAAAAGTGGGTTGCAAGATGACGAAGTGAATCGACAAAACTTTAATAATACCTTCATTGAAAATACATACAATAAATTTTAGCTGGTCTTTCTTTTTTTTTTTTCTCTTTACAAATGGGTCATGAAAAACATACTTGGGGGTCAAGTGAGGATCACAAATAACTAAAGTCTGAGAACCAGTGCTTTAGCATAAAGGCATACTAATGTGAAAATATTATAAGCTCAGTAAAATAACCCGTTAAAAAAATAAACTGGCTAGCACAGAATCAAAATAAGAAACAAAACTTATGTATTAGTTTTATACCATAAAGATATGTCCAATAATTAAACTCCTAAGCAAACGAAGGATTTAAAGTCTGTATAGGTTATATACCGTGATTGGTTAACATTTGTTGTTATCTTAACTTAAACTTAAGTTTGTCAAAAGTAAATAATGAAAAAAAAAAAAAACTCAGATACAGAATTGGAGATTAGGTCTAAAACTCTTGTTTTTTTCTTTGAAAAGGCAATTTTGATGGTCAGCTAAAAAATTTCTTCAGGATGTAGGTGATTTTCTATTTTTTTATAAATGCTGTTAAAAGGCTTCTACCTGTCTGGGTCAGTGTCCAGGTGATCTGTTTTTCTCCTCTTGTTTATGTTGGGGCTGGTATTCAATTTAACTGGCTGGCATGGGTGTCTGTCTAAGGCGCGGTCTGTCTGGAAGATGACGTGGTTGATGCAGTCCTCACTGGTGGACCGGTCATTTGGGTCAAGACTGAGGCAAGACTGGGTACAAGGCATTCTTATTTTACTCAATTTTACTCAAATAGACCAATAGTGGAAACATAATTAAAGAAATATTTTTTTTACTTCGTTATAAATTAAGACTAGCAAGCTTATTTGTTAATAAATTAATTCTCTTAAATATTTATTTTCAGAAAGGTGGATTACCAACAAAAACTTTGAGATTTTAAGTTCAGTTCAAGAATAATTTACTAACTTTAAAAAACAAGATGTATGAATTTGGAAACTGGATATTGGAAATTTTTTTTTATTCTATTTGTGTTGTTAATATTTTATTTATGCTGTACTGACTTACTTTCATGAAGTCGATGGCAACACTGGTGAGCACTCCTTGGTAATGTTTTTCCAAGGTCTTTGGCCTTTTAACAGCGGGAAACTGTTAAACAAACAAATGATAATCATAATAATAAAGAATGTCATTAAATGCAAATTAGTACATGGTGTGTATTAGGGTGATTAAAAAAAATGAAGTTTTGAATTTTTCATGCGGCACCATCTAAAAATGTTCCAATATATGAAAAAATAAATCAGTAAAATTTTTATTGATTTTGACACATGTTTAATGGTTGCTACCACATTGTGAATTTTACGAATTTCAATTATGTTACTCCTTGTTGGTAATAACGTGACTGCCTGACTGACTATGCCCAAAACATATTATTAATTGTGTGAAATGATGAAGATACAATGTCACTCTTATTTATTTCAGTTAATTTTAATCTTTGCTGTTGATTATTCTTTGTTAAATTTTTTTGTCTAATTTCTTTGGCCACGTTTACACAAAATCAATATTATAATATCACTCAGATTTTTGTATTTTATCTCTTAAAATCGTTTCAACTAGTTTAATAAAGATGTCCAGTAGTAGAGCAAAATTCACTGGAGCATGTGTCCTACTGGAGCGAAAGATGCAGAAGGAAATGTTGTGGCTGGCCTGTCGTCATCATATGCTTGAAATTATGTTGGAAGCAGGTGTGAAGCATTCATTTGGTCCTTCTACAAGTTCAGACATAGCAATCTTTAAGCGATTTAAAGAACACTTGCCACTAATTGATAAATCAACATCTCAGACTGTTTTAACAGAGGAGTCTAGTACATCAGTCGTTGTTGACATTGCTGAAGAAATTATCAAATTTGCACAAAAACAGCTAACAACTTTTCAACCTCGTGACGATTACCGAAAGCTACTTGACTTAGTCATTTTTTATCTTGGAGGAATTCCAGCAAAATCATATCATTTAAACAACCAGCTGGACTTCATCGTGCTAGGTGGATGGCCAAAGCCATATATGCCATCAAAATATGACTATTTCGGGCCCAATTTCGACTCACAGCAAAAGAAGAACGCGGTCTCAGAAACATATGCATTTTTGCCACAAGAATTTACACTACAGCCTGGTTTACAGCACCATCAGCCATTTCAGCTCCTCGAAATGATCTTTGGCTTATCAAAAGCCTACAAAGGTTAGGGTGAGGGTTAATATTAGTTGGACTAATTAATTTAATGTACCAAGTGAATAGTGAAATTGTTAATATTATAAAACTTATTGTATCATTTAAGTATTTGCTTGCAGCTATCCTGATTCACAGATTTCAGCGGTGGCTTTGAAAAAATTTCTAAGACACCTCTGGTATTTATCAGAAGAACTTGTTGCATTGGCTTTTTTTGATGATGAAGTACCACTTGACATAAAACAGAAAATGGTGAGATGTTTGGAAACAAATGGATTACCTGGCTCGTTGAAAAAAGCAACAATTGATCAATCTCTGATAGAATTCAAAGAACTTGATGATTTTGTTTCAAATAACACCTTTCGTATTTTTGCCATTTTTGGACTGTCATCTGAATTTTGAGCAGTGATCCAGATAGTTGGGAGACCAATGAAACCTTCAAAAAAGCAAATGCTGAACTATCCTCTCTCAGAGTTGTGAATGACATAGCAGAACTTGGAGTAGCTGTTATGTAAGATTACAATAAACTTCACACAAACAATGAAGAACAGAAACAGTACCTGCTGAGGGTGTGAAACAGTATAGACAGAACTGCCCAGACAGGAACAAGTCAACATTGGTGCAGTTGAACCAAAATTTAACTATTAATTTAATTGTTTGTATACTTTTTATTAAACAAGTAAAATAACTTTAGATTTGTTTAACTGGTAATAAATATACTGATTTTTTCATTATTATTATTTGTTAAAACTAAACATGGCGGTAGCACCCTCTTAATATTGTCCAAAAAATTTAAAATTTGTACTGAATTTTTTTTTCATATATTGGAACATTTTTGGGGGGTGCCCAAAGTTAAATTCAAAATTTAATTTTTTACCATATTGTTTTGAATCACCCTAGTGTGTATACATGTTGGCAAAAGGAGTGTCAGATGACATAAAGCATGATAAAGGAATGAAAACACTAAAACAGTAAAAAGACTATAGCAAAAGACTAATAAAATGTTTACTTCCATTTTTAGAACTTCATTTAGATGTAGGCTTAAGTTAATGAAATAAGCTAAAAAGGCAAGTTTTTTAAACAAAGATTTCTTCATTTATTTATTCACAATTTTGTGCTAAAAAATTTTATTCTGTAAGGTTTAAAGTATTGCTAAAGTTTGTTCCTTCCCTATGTCAGTCATAGTGGAAGGATGGCTGCGTTGTGTAGAGCGCTCGACTGTTGATCTGTAAGTCATGATTTCCTCTGAGGGAACTGATTTTTCCAGGTATTCTGAAAGTTTCAAAGCCTTTTTAGCTTAAAATAGATACCTGACATTAGTTTGGGAAGTAAAGACGGCTGGGCTTAGTACTAGCCAAACAATCCCTTAAATAGCAGTGACTTCAGAAACCAATGAGTTCTACACTTCACCTGCCCTGATGGTCATAGGGAGTAAAAGATTCATCTTATGTCAGTCTTAATCAGATTAAAAGCCCACCCTGCAAAGCAAGCTAAACCGTCTGTCAGTCCAGTCTCCCTTGCAGGACCCTCGTGCAAAAAAAATCTACCTTCAGTCCATGAAATCTCGGATTCTTGAGAAACACCTTCATCTGTTCATCAGGAAGAGGTCCTAAGATTTTCTGGATGACATACAACTGATCTATCTCACTGTCTCCAGGAAACAAGGCTTGACCGTCAGCTAGCTCACCCAAGATACAACCAATGGCCCAGATATCAACTGGTTTACCATAGGGGGCCCTAGGTACAGGCAAAGGAAAAGAGAAAATTATTTTATGCTTGGAAATTCAGATTATCAAAGTTAATATTCAAAATAAAGAGTTATGGCGCAGTGGACAAAACCCCTGGACAGCCAGGATTTTTTTTTGTTTCCCTTCGATCTATGACACTCACATCACCCAGCAACATGTACGACCTGAAATTGGCTAAGAAAAGTAATGTCGTCTAGACATTCTGCTAGGTACATGATTCCCCCAGGTATGAATTGGTCATCGGAAACAGGTTGCCAGGGGAGAGGCATTGTAAAATTATAAATAGCTGGTATTGATGGGATTTGAGTCCTCAACAAAGTCAACATGCATCATGCAGTTTGGGCTCACGGCCTCATCGCACCGTATCAACGATATTGCTTTCAACATCAGGTGAGATATCAAATAATAATTATTACTAGGCCTAATCTTTAGCTAAATCACTTTTCTGGACATATCTTAAAATGTTTATTTGTCACTACAGTACCAGAAATTAAGTGCAACAAAAGCATTTTTCTTTTCTTATCAGCTACTTGAAGATATAGTATATCTAGCATTGGTACATGTACACATAAAAATGTATTGGTATATCTGCACATTAGGCATACAATACACATCGAAACATTCTTACCCAATCAAAAGTTCTGGGGATCTGTACCACCTTGTGGCGACATAATCTGTATACAACCCATCAGTCCCAGCTGTTATGTTGCGGGCAAAACCTAAAAAATTAAATGTGTCAATTTAATTATAACAATTTCACTGAATTGTAGTTTATTGCTCAATTATTCTTATATTTTATTTATGTGATAAATTATTTTAAAAAAGCTTTTTAAAAACAGACTTTTATTAAACGGACAGGCTACACTTACGTCAAGACGTAATTCGTATTTTTTTCTTCCGGCTTACGTCAATAGATATTTCTCCACACCCTAACACTGTCCCTAACCCTAACCTTATCCCTAACCCTAACACTAACCCTATCCCTAACCCTAACCCTAACCCTTTTTGTTTACGCAGTGGCAGCGGTAACATCAAGACGTAATTCGTATTTTTTTTTCCGGCTTACGTCAATAGATATAATAATAGAAGGCGCTTGATGTAAGCGTAGCCACTTCGTTTATTATTTAAATTAGTTTCAATCATACAAATATTTATATATGGTAATATCACTAGATGGCGACAATAATTATTTTGATAAATATTATTGATACTTTACAATTTATATAAATATAAGTATGATCTTTGCCATTGTAATAAAAGTCTTTTTTAATGATACGTTTTTTTGTAATATTTTCTTTCTTATTTTCTTACTGCTTGACTAGTTGACTTGATGATAGCATCACTAAACACAAAAAAGTGCATCAAGAATAACACCTTTTTTTAGTAAGCAATATTAAAGTATAATTACCAAAATCACACAATTTCAAGACACCATCTTTACTGATTAGAAGATTTTCTGGTTTAATGTCTGAAAAATTTAAAAGATGCAAGGAAAACTTCGTAAAATATCAATGCCAACAAGCAATTTGATGCAGACGATGTGTGTAAACGTAAACTAAGAACAGCAAATCTGTCAATAACAGACCCGATTTACCTCTATGAATGATGTCCCTTGAATGACACCACTGCACTGCTTTACACAGCTGGTATGTAAGGCTTCGTGTTTTCTCAAAAGAGATCCCGTTCGGGAACGGTTCCAGTAGCTCCAGCATATTCTGTCAGACCAAATGGGAAGCATACAAAATACAATGATTTATTCAATTTAATAAGTCGTTGTTATCTTCTGTTTTAACTATCGTATCGTTAATGGCATTTATTTGAATGGATCAATGTTCATTTATTATTTTGCCTGTTAGAGGCTAATAAATAATCCGAAACTTTTTTAATCAGCGACAAACATCATCTGTGCTTCATTTAATAATTTGCTCACAGAATGAAGAATTAATCTACCCTTCAAGCTATAAATCAAATAATCGATGAGTCACTAAGTAATCGAAGCCTTAGTTAACGTTGTTTACTTGATCAACGACTTTCATAATCAGAAATTAACGAGTAGCCTACTTCAAGAGATGAGCCCATTAATCACAAAGTCAAATATTAGCATTCAAGGATTTTATGTTACGTAATTAATCACAGAGTCATTAAATCACATTATCATTTCTTGATTCGATTAGTGATTGGCACACTCAATGCCATAATCAACTTTATGAATTGCACTTAATCGCTAAGTTAAACCAAGCAGCACATTAGTAATTCACTGACTCACCGTTGCTACATACTCAAAAACTAGATAAAGACTCACCTTCTCCACATACTCAAAGACTAGATAATGTTTCCCCTTGATTCCACATACTCAAAGACTAGATAAAAAGACTCACCTTCTCCACATACTCAAAGACTAGATAATGTTTCCCCGTGACTCCACATACTCAAAGACTAGATAAAAAGACTTACCTTCTCCACATACTCAAAGACTAGATGATGTTTCCCCGTGACTCCACATACTCAAAGACTAGATAAAAAGACTCACCTTCTCCACATACTCAAAGACTAGATAAAGTTTCCCTTTTCTCTTGAAAGCCTCCCTCAGCTCCACAATGTTCTCCTGTTTCAGTGACCGCAACATCTTCAGCTCTCTCATCGTGGTGCGCCGGACATCGTCATTCTCTGTGGCACGCCGTATGTGGACAGAGGTAATTTTTGTTGTTGTTGATAAAAACCAAAAAAAAAATGCCATACTATTGACATTACGTATAGCGTGGAGTGAGTCATAAACAAACACTACATCAGGGCTTTCAGTCCCCACGCATAAAAAGAGGCACTTTTGAATATTATTTCCCATTAGATCTAATAATAAGAGTGGCCAGCTAAACACTTTTCTTAGGGCACCCAAACATATCAAGACATCTCTGCCTAGGAGGCCCCAAGCATATATAGAAGTATCTGCCTTGGGCCCTCAAATGTGCTTTTGCCTTGGGCCCCCAAATGTACCTTTGGGCTATGGCTTCGAAATGTACCTTTGCCTAGGGTCCCCAAATGTACATTACCTAAGGCCCTCAAATGTGCCTTTGCCTAGGGCCCAGAAATGTACCTTTCCCTAGGGCCCTCAAATGTGCCTTTGCCTAAGGCCCTCAAATGTGCCTTTGCCTAGGGCCCTCAAACGTGCCTTTGCCTAGGGCCCAGAAATGTACCTTTGCCTAGGGCCCTAAAATGTGCCTTTGCCTAGGACCCAGAAATGTAAGTTTGCCTAAGGCCCTCAAATGTGCCTTTGCCTAAGGCCCTCAAATGTACCTTTGCCTAGGGCCCAGAAATGTGCCTTTGACTAGGGCCCTCAAATGTGCCTTTGCCTAGGGCCCTCAAATGTACCTTTTCCTAGGGCCCTCAATAGTGCCTTTACCTTGGGCCCCCAAATGTACCTTTGGGCTATGGCTTCGAAAGGTACCTTTGCCTAGGGTCCCCAAATGTACATTACCTAGGGCCCTCAAATGTGCCTTTGCCTAGGGCCCAGAAATGTACCTTTGCCTAGGGCCCTCAAATGTGCCCTTGCCTAGGGCCCAGAAATGTACCTTTGCCTAGGGCCCAGAAATGTACCTTTGCCTAAGGCCCTCAAATGTGCCTTTGCCTAAGGCCCTCAAATGTGCCCTTGCCTAGGGCCCAGAAATGTACCTTTGCCTAAGGCCCTCAAATGTACCTTTGCCTAGGGCCCAGAAATGTACCTTTGCCTAAGGCCCTCAAATGTGCCTTTGCCTAGGGCCCAGAAATGTACCTTTGCCTAAGGCCCAGAAATGTACCTTTGCCTAAGGCCCTCAAATGTGCCTTTGCCTAGTGCCCAGAAATGTACCTTTGCCTAAGGCCCAGAAATGTACCTTTGCCTAGGGCCCTCAAATGTGCCTTTGCCTAAGGCCCTCAAATGTGCCTTTGCCTAGGGCCCAGAAATGTACCTTTGCATAGGGCCCAGAAATGTACCTTTGCCTAGGGCCCAGAAATGTACCTTTGCCTAGGGTCCCCAAATGTACCGATACCTAAGGTCCTCAAATGTGCCGTAGCCTAGGGTCCCCAAATGTACCGATACCTAAGGTCCTCAAATGTACCTTTGCCTAGGGTCCCCAAATGTACCGATACCTAAGGTCCTCAAATGTACCTTTGCCTAGGGTCCCCAAATGTACCGATACCTAAGGTCCTCAAATGTGCCTTAGCCTAGGGTCCCCAAATGTACCGATACCTAAGGTCCTCAAATGTACCTTTGCCTAGGTCCCCAAATGTACCGATACCTAAGGTCCTCAAATGTACCTTTGCCTAGGGTCCCCAAATGTACCGATACCTAAGGTCCTCAAATGTGCCTTAGCCTAGGGTCCCCAAATGTACCGATACCTAAGGTCCTCAAATGTGCCTTTGCCTAGGGTCCCCAAATGTACCGATACCTAAGGTCCTCAAATGTGCCTTAGCCTAGGGTCCCCAAATGTACCGATACCTAAGGTCCTCAAATGTGCCTTTGCCTAGGGTCCCTAAATAACGTAAGAATGGCTCTGTATTCAGTCTTACTGCCTTGAATGACTAACACACTAGTTCACTGATACAAAGCTACTTTTGTTCTGTTTTTCGTTCGGTTTGGTTTGGTTCAACCACAATGAGACCATTGTCAGATAAAACCTTTGTTAGTCATTGTTGTTGTTTTTGGTCTACTGTTAGCGTCCTTGGATACATCACTGTCTAGAGACGAACAATGGCTTCGCCGTAAATAAACTCCGTCTGATTCACACGCAGTTCAACTTCATACAGGCCCGTAGCCAGGATTATTGGATTGGGGGGAGGGGAGAAGAACTGTTCGGGGGGGGGGGGGGCGAAGAAATGTTCGGAGGGGGGTGCAAGATGGAGGCGCTAACGCTGTTGAAGCCCTTAATGCCATTGCTGCCGAAGATACCCAAAAGTGAACTTCAATAAGATAGAATCTTTTATGGCCAAAAATTAGATAAGCTATATATGTAAGTAAAATAGCCTGAATGATTGCCAAAATATAAACTTTTAAGTTTGTATTATTATTGATTTATTAAACAAAATGAGTGATGTGTTATAGCCGTTATTAAAAATTTTGTCAAAAAGCTCAAATCATGCACGGGGGGTGGGGCTCAGGTCATGCACGGGGTGGCTTAGCCCCCCCCTCCTCGACCAGCCCCCGTCTGGCTACGGGCCTGACTTCATATTCACGTGTGAGAGAATAAGAAAGGATAGTCTCAACTCATCAGGATTTTTCCCAACCACACAGAAATAAATGTTCTATAATAATCTGAATCATGCTGTCTAAGACGCCATAATAGCATTATTTACATTACATCATACTAAACTTACATCGTATAAAAGAAAATATATATATATAGCTAAAAAAATGTACAATTGTTGTTGTTTTTTTTTTTTGAATGGCTGGTGGGGAGAAAAGACACAATAACTAAATTTTTTTTTTTATCACGCTTGCACTACTCATTAGAGTTAATTTCCCCTGTTGCTATGTTGACTCAAAAAGCGTTGCAGGGGTATCCAGGAACGCCTTGCCACTGGCCTATACCTGGCTAAACACACAACAGACTGTTGGACAACTGTTGGCTGGGATGTGTGTGTGTGGGGGGGGAGGGGGGTGAACTACAGTTGAAAGAGCTCATAAATAGTTGACTGCTTGCCCAGTTAATTAAATAGCGTGCAATGACGTACTGTGGTGGGAGGGGGGTGAGCGTTAAATAGTTCTTGACTATTGGTCAGTTTGGTTTAAATAGTTGGGACACGGTCCCTTGAACAGTGCGCTGGGGATGGTATACATATACAGAAGTTGATAAATGTGTGTCTGTGAGATGGGACTCCGACAGACTGTCAGATGACAGACGGATAGACTGATGACAGACAGGCGGAAACACGGACAGACAGACGGGCGGACTAACATACTGATGGACAAACAGGTAGACAGACAGACGGAGGGACAGAGAGACAAAGAGACAGAAAGACAGACAGATGGACAGACTAACAGACGGATGGATAGGTAGACAGACATACAAACAGACAGACAGATAGAAAGACAGACATTGGCCTATTTAAGATTCCTTCTCGTTCATTTTGTTTTCCAGCTAAAGATTTAAAATTGGGTGGGGGGGGACTACCCCATGCTAAAGTCACGTAGTTGAATTAAAACAAGAAACAGGTACAGAACAGGTGTCAACAGAACACGACCATGCATGACTGGAACATGACTGCAGACAGTCTTGACTCCCAGTGTTTGTTTATGGTGGTATGACGGAATGTGTGTCGGAACTGGCCTCGAATACTTCTAGTATGACGGAATGTGTACCAAACTGACCGGCCTCACATACTTCTGGTACTAAAAGCAGGAATGTATTTGATAGCGATGAATATAACTTTTTAAAAAAAATAATAATTTGACATCAAGACCCAACGAGTGAATCACTGAATGTGATGAACGTTCATGGTGATACTTAGAGAAACACCGCAGAGAGTAGCGGAACGAAGCACCACAGAATATAAATTATACACATAGCACATCGCGATTTAAAAAAAAGTCTTCTAATTATGACTATAAAAATGGCCGCCATTTGTGTTATTTTCCTTTTTTAATAGTGCAGCACCCATAGATATATAAGACTAGATCGCTTATGGGCAAATTTTCAAAAACTTTTTTTTTCAATTAACTTTGAATAAAATGCCTTCGTGTTGTGTACCCGGTTGTTTGATTATATTATTACTAACCGTCAAATATAATTTTTTTCGGACACATCAGTAGATTTTAAAAGCGCCAACCTCTAGCATGAATGGGGATTTTTTTTTTATTAAAAGGAATGAAATCTTTTTCGGTAAAAAATAAAGAACTGTACAGAATTGTACTCTTCTCTTTTTAAAGTAGGGGTCTCGAATACAACACTTTTTCGGTCTCTATTAAATAAGCATAAGCGATCTAGTCTTATATATCTATGGCAGCACCTAAATATTGAGACGCAGTAGAATAATATACAAATATGGCGGCTTTCGGGAAAATCCATTTAAACTGACGAGGCCAATTCGCTAAAAAAAATAATTGTGTGCGGGTCAAGGATCAAAACGTACTCTCCAACACAAAACTAAAACGATGTGGAAATGTTTCTCTAACTTACTCTCACGTCACTAAAGAAAGGGAATTGGGGGGGGGGGGGGTGCATTATAGAAAACGTTTGACAGGTTCTTTAAAAAAACAAACAACAATATAACACCGTGTCGCACCCAATGTAATGTCCACTATCTGTTAATGCATATCTTTCCTTCCCCCTCCCCTCCCCCACACAAGGCCCCCTGCGTTTTGTCTGACCCCCCTCTGACTTGTTTGATCTACTTAGGAACATCTATTTCCTGCCCCCACCCGCTATGGCCTGGCCCCTGCTGTAGAATGCCTGGCCCCTGCTGTAGAATTTTCGCGCTACGGGGCTGCCCCAAACACATTTACGATTCATTCCTCTACCACGTCTTTTCCCCATAGGCTTTGACTAGCGGTAATGGCGCCGAGTCGGACTAACAAAAATGCTACCCCGTTCCAGAGCCGAACAAAAAAAGTACTTAAGTGTTGAAGTTGCCGCCCCTGGCAAAGGGGCAGAGTCATTACCGCCCGGGGCGAACCAGCCCGTCCGAGTCAATTAACCCCACTGTCTTTACTTATCTCCCCCCCCCCATAGTGAGAGGATAGCCCAGTGTGTGGTACTAACCTCACTATATAATTTTTATAACAGCAACTTATTTATTCATACATTATATTTATTTTAAATACTTATGGAAAAAAAAGAGGTAAACTAAGACTTGAAAAAAGGCGGCAAACAACCGCATGACAAACAACCACATGAAAAACAACCACATGACAAACAATCACATGAAAAACAACCACATGACAAACAACCACATGAAAAACAACCACATGACAAACACCACATGAAAAACAACCACATGACAAACACCATATGACAAACAACCACTTGACAAACACCACATGATAAACAACCACATGACAAACAACCACATGACAAACACCACATGACAAACAATCACATGAAAAACAACCACATGACAAACAACCACATGACACACACCACATGACAGAAAGCATATGTCAAACACCACATGACAACACCACATGACAAACACGAAACACCACATGACAAACACCGCATGACAAACGCCACCGTTGTTTGAATCATTTTCTTTTTCCCACATTCAAGTTATTTAGTTAAGCATAGACAAATCCAAACATTCTTGACCTTAAGTAAGTAACCCGACCAATTGTCTATACTTGTTTAGCATACGATTAGCTAGACTGATCGGTTGAAAATAACCACCAAGTTCCCCAACACCACCCCACCCACCTCCGTATCTAAAAAAAAAATAACAACTAAGTGGCAGACGATAAATCTCTCTACCTATCAAAAAAAATGTATCGATCGTCAACAACAAAAAATTAGCAGTGTAAAAAAAAAATAGGTCACCGCTTAGAGAAGGCTGGTAACCCAGTTTTTTTTATCAAGTTGCATTTCAAACTGAATATTTTTAATTTAGTCTTTCAAAAATCTGGCTACTTATTGAGCAGTTGGCCAACGCAAACTAATTCTGTTTCTATTCTGAATTAGTATTGGCATTGAGACAGGTATATAAAAGAGTGGTTGTATAGTGTTACTGCAATTATTTCTAATTTTAGAATTCAACAAAAGATTATTTTTTTTTTACAAAGTATCGGATTACCGTATACTTTTTTTTTTATAAATTTATTTCCTTGAATAAAAATGGCTCGATATGTCCCAATGTTTACTCTGCAACTTTGTAAACGTGTATTGCACGCCAGAAAGGGATTAAGAGAGAACTAAAGGTGTTGAATTATGAAATTTGTTCTTCGATTTACTTGTCAGAATTGACAACCTACATAGAAAACTGAAAAAAGAACTTGTATTGTAAAGATATTTCGAACAAAGAGTCTTTGTGCACATTGGCTTGTACCTACTGTGGCATTTCATTCTCTAAGTCGTCATCCTTTTTTTTATTATTATTAATCCGTTTCTGTGTGATCGCATTTATCTGAGCGTACTTTTTAAAGAAAAAGAAAGCACACACACACACACACAAACAAAATATTATGAAAGACATGTATGATTCTGTCCATAAATTCTTTCAACATGCCATCCCAATTGTTAGCCTCGACGACAAATGGTTAGATGAATTTACTGTATGGAAAGATCGTCTGGTGTAAGTTGCTCTTTGGATATGATGTGAGGCTATAATTATATAATCAGACGAAATAAATCCATAATATTCAAGCACAAAGAAACTGTATAACAGACAAGGTGAATTTACAACAAAATAAAATCATACAAAAGTAGTATCCAATATGTGGCTATTAACAGACTACTCTCAAATCGTTGCATCGTATCTTTGTTTTTTTTACATTTATTTTTTATTCATCTAAGTTTAATTTTTGCTCAACTTTATAACAAAAAAAATCAAAGTTCAATATGAGACATTTTGGATTGAGAGAATGTTGATGGACTCGGTTAAAGTTAAAGAGTAAATGTATAATAGAGCGCCCCCATTAGTAAACCCCGCCCTACCACCACCACCTCCACCACCACCCATATTCCACTAATGAACCCCATGCGGCCCTCATTTTTTTTTTTTTTTGGCAATGCAGCAGACCATGTTTAAAAAAAAAAACAACCTATTAGAACAATGGTGGCAAATGTCAAGTGTCAAGTGATTGTTTTGATCAACTACACACTGGAACGTTCTGTCATGCAATGGATTCAAAAAGACCGACACATACACGCTGAATAATCTCTTACATACACACATGCACACACACACACACACACACAGAGAGAGACACAAATGCGAACGCAAACGATAAAGGGAGTTGACTTGTTTAGTTTTTTTATCGACTGGTTTAGCCATTAAAGGGATGAGGGTTATGGGGGGGGGGGGGGGGCCCAGGGGAGAGGTGACTCCGCGAACTGAGTTATATACGACCCTTCAATACTGGTCGGTCGCTTGTATCGACTAACAGCATATCGATACCGCCCAGATTTGGACTCAAAACACACGCGCACACATACATGCAAACGCGCACGAGTGAAAGAAGGTTGGGCCGATCGATAATCAATGCGCCGGGATCGATTACTGTTTTGGTTAATTAATGCCCCCCCCCACCCGGGGGTCGAGGTGGGCTAAGGAAAAAGGTGTTTTGATTGAGAGCCGTACTAAAAAACCTGTCCAACGCTGTCCAACGTGACCGACTGACATTTTGGCCTGCATCGCTTATTGGACTAGCTATATACCACAAATGGTCAGGATGTTGGCTTTATTCCACAAAGGGGTGTGGGGGAGGGGGGGGGGGGAGAAGAGAAAGGGGGGGGGCTATTTTTTTGTACCTTTTCGTTAATATAAAAAAGCATGAGAAGGAAAGTGTGAAATGTGATTTTTTTAACGTCATCAAAGGGAACCCAAGTACAGAATACATTTTACCAGGGCAGTCACAGGGAGGGGCCCCCAACCCGAGCACATATCTGGGGGTTACGTTAGACAAAAGCAATCTGATATAAAATCCCCGCAGTAGTTGTATGGGATATGAAGCCCCCCCCCCCCAATCTGATGGAGATGATGACGGTGGAGCTGGACTTATCAGTCATGTGATTTCTCCATTAAGGAAGATGTCCAATAGGCCAGTGCCGTTCCAAAATGAGGCTCACAGAGATGCGTGCGGCTCTTCCAAAAGTTTTGAGCGGCTACCAATGGGCTAGTTAGTTGTTGTTTTTTTTTTATTATTGTACTTGTATTATTATTGTTTCCCTACATTTATAACAACACAATATTATTGTAATAATTATAGAGAGAGACAATATATGTTGACCACATCTTGTTTAGTCATCCATGACATAGAATAAAACTCGGAGGCAGAGGCGGTTCCCAATAGGTAACTACATAAAGGGTGGTGGGTACCAAAACAGCGCACATTTATAACGTTTTGAGAAACACAATCTTACCTTCACTGTCTTTAAATTTTTTAATGGCGACCATCTCCCCGTTCTCCTGGAGGAAAGAAAAAAAAATTCTACGCTTAAACAAACAAAAATATACTTGTTTTATCAATACACCCTGTTATAAATGAATGTGTATTGAAATGTTAATAGCTACTAGGAATCTAGTAATATAATATACTAGCTGTACCCTGCAAAAACCTTTGCATAGAGTTAAATCCCCTTAGGCTTGATCGGTAGGCTAGGTTATTTTTTTTTTTGGTTTCAGGCAGATCCGATTTTTTCATGATTGTATTTTAAACTGGGAATACTGTTGTATTAATTCTTTACTTTCGATTTAACACAGAGCCCAAATCGCTTTTATATGTTTAAAAAGAAAGATTTTTTTTTTAAGTCAAAAGTAGGGGGAAATAGTGAAATACTTGGAAAAAATTTCAAAGAAAAAAAATTGCAACAATGTAAATAAAAGATCAATACAAAAGCAAGCAAACCAAAATGGAAGTTTAATTCATCTTAAAAGTAAAGGTTTCTTAAAGTGGGGCGCACGTCCCACGAGGGGCGCAATTTGAGTTTTAAGGGGTGGTTGGGGAACTGGGGAATATGTGTTCGAAAAAAAAGGTCGTTTAAAAATGAACTGTCTACTACAGAGGTCATCAAGCTATGGCCTACGGGCCGTATCCGGCCAGTGAGGCCGGCTCATCCGGCCCGCTGAAAGTTCTTGAATTAGCCGAATAAAACATAAGGAAACAAGATACGTCTTGGTACTTTAAAAGAACATGTTCAGATTAATTGGAGTTTTTAGTATTTTAGTGAGAGCGAGGGGGGAGAGCAGGCCCGTAGCGTGCGGGGAGGCCAGGGGCCCCCTGCGTTTTGTCTGGCCCCCTCTGCTTATTTGTTCTACTTAGTAAAATGTATTACCTGGCCCCCCCTGCTATTGCCTGGCCCCTGCTGTAGAATTTTCACGTTACGGGGCTGGGGGGGGGAGAGATTTCTCCTTACCACTAGACTGGTCAACGTTCGTCCTGGTAGAGATGAGGGGATGATAACTCTTGGACATTTTACTGCAGTAGGTCTTGAAAGCTTCTTTCCGTGCATGGGACATAACCTTGATTGAATACCCTAGTCCGCGGAGGATTATTTGCGTAGTTATTGCCCCTGTGCTAAATGCCATGCCCGACCATATATAAATATATAACCAAACCTGTCCAGCACGCATACATTTGATGAGAAAATGGACCACCAATCACTTATTGCAATAAGTCCGACAAGTTGACCTACAGGTTCTTATAGTGTAAATAAGGTCAAAAATAGTTGACTGCAGGTTCATTCCATGTCAACTCAACCAGTGGTATTCACCCGACCCCCTCAGATCTTCCTGAAATTTTTATGGCTTGTGGTACATTCAAAGTTGAGTGATTCCTGAAAATTTTAGGCCATTTGGTCAAAAACTTTCTGAAATATGATTTTTTAAATTTTTAAGGGTAGTCGCGAGTTCGCGAGACATTTACATTTTCGCGATATTTGAACGTGAATATTTCAAAAACTAAAATAAGTATCAGGCTGAAATTTTCAGTATTTACTCATTGTTTTGTCCTCAGTTGAATGATGTATTTATCTTAAGTGTAGCTTGCACACAGAATGCCCTAAAAATTTCCAAACATTGCACTTCAGACAGTTTTCATCAAGATCTGTGGGGGTCGGGTGAACAATAGTCAAAATACTGGTTGAGTTGACATGGAATGACCCTGCAGCCTTTTTTCTATCCTATAATTCCGCTCACATCTGAAACAGTCCCACCAGATTTTTGTCGAAGGGTGTTGGTATTTATGTTGATTGTTTACACATTGCTATACATTGACAGAAAGTTTTGCAAGACTCCGATCAATGTTTGCTTCTACCATTCACCCATTTACCAAGCGCTATATTAAATTTAGCCCATAAAACAGCTCGAAGCAGAAATTTAAAACTTGGCAGATTATTTGTTTATAGCGCTAGCAGAGGCGGGGACGAGGCGTGAGTGATGCCGGTCATAACTCCTAGAGAAAAATGTATTGATGTTTTTATTGTATATAAAAAGTACAAACGAACACAGATTTATATATTTGTATAAATTATTAGACTAACAACATATACGGTATATATATAAATGAAAGTTATATATATATTTAAACTTGTAGTTATTTTATTATGAATGATTATTCTTATTATATTCAATAAACACAGCACCATTAGATAGCATTTTCTATAATATGACTATGACCGGCAACAATGGCGGCCTAATCCGGCTCTATGAGTCACATGACTAGGGCCACAATGGCGGCCTAATCCGGCTCTATGAGTCACATGACTAGGGCCACAATGGCGGCCTAATCCGGCTCTATGAGTCACATGACTAGGGCCACAATGGCGGCCTAATCCGGCTCTATGAGTCACATGACTAGGGCCACAATGGCGGCCTAATCCGGCTCTATGAGTCACATGACTAGGGCCACAATGGCGGCCTAATCCGGCTCTAGGAGTCACGTACGGCTCTTCAATGATACCTAAGTGGCTCATATTGACACTGAATTTGTTTTATATTTTTTCTATTATTCAACAGCTTTTGATCAATAAATCTTGTTAAACAATAAATTATACTATGGTCTGGCTCTTCAAACTAAAATTTTGCTATAAAAACCAGAAGCGGCTCTCACGACTCCCACCATCGAAGTCATGCGTGGCCGCCCCTGGGTGATGATGTCAACGGAAGCTTTTTTGGGTTTTAAAAAACAACGTCTACCTATGAAACAAAAAGATCCATTCCGAAACAAAACTGAGCATCGATAAAAACCACAGGACACCCTTTGATCAATCGACCCATTTATTATGTAGCTTTTTGATCCTTTAACCGCAAGACCACGTGACACAATACATAACACCCTATATTATAACAAGACCTATTTTTGTTTTCCTCCTCGATACACATGCGGAGTGTGAATAGCCCAAGAGTGGCGGTTGTGTCAATAGGCGCCCACAAATTATTCAACGGTTGCTCGCTATGAATGGGATGGGGGGAGGGGGGGCGACATGCTAAGCCACTTATTTAGGGCTTGCGTGGGTATGAATCAAATAAAACTATTTCCATGTTTGATATCGCGTGAAAAATAGATAAAGGGAGAAGAGCGTGACACGACCGCTTCGGTCCGACGTGACATGAAAGTGTGTCATGGACCGGTAGATTAGCCCAATCCTGTCGTTTTTTTTTTGTATTATTATTATTGTTTTTGGTTTTTTTTATGTTTCAGGGCCCGGGGTGGGAGGGGGTCGTTCGTCCCCCTAAGTTCGCTACTGAAGAGGGTTATGGGCCCCTGAGGACAAGACTATTAGCCGGGGGCTCACGTACAGAAGAAATTTAAAAAAATAATATAAAGACTATCCGTGGGTGGGGGGGTGAGGCTACGTACAATGCGCCCCCACCCCCACCCGGACTAGTGCTCAGACAGTACCGGTGGTAGGTACGCGTACCCCAAGAGGGTTCGAGAAAGTATATGCCAGGGTACGTGGCGACGTATAATTTTCGTTTTAAGACAACCAAAGAGTTTGAAGAGGGTCGGCCACAGTTTGCTGCGTGAATCATCACCAAACCCACGGTGCCCCCAAGTATCGCATCAGAAAAGCTTGCGCATTCAACTATGATACTATAAGTACATTTATTCTCCAAATTACGTGTGAGGGGGGAGTCACCGTGGACACAATTTCCGCACCCCCTTTGGGGTAGAGTCGATCAAAAATAATTGTTGCGGACCCCTGTTTAATGCGGACCTGACTAATGAAAAGGACTTTTGGTGAATAACAAAAAAAAACTGGATACTACTGCAGACGAGAGTTGGCGCTAGGTATAGAAGCCCGGGGGGGGGGTTGAGTTTATGTATCTGTGGAGCTGATTGCGTGATCCAGGTCAAGCATGTCCGGTTACTTATGTTTCCCCCCCCCCCGAGGTGTCTCCCTGGCCACTGCAGCCTCGGGTGTGTCGGGGGGTGGAAGGGGAACTTGCGTAGACATGACCACACAAAAACATGCCTAGGCTAAAGGCGCGATAATGGATCAAGGGACACACCCACAGCCATGGGCGCAACCGATGTAAGGGGGTCGTGCGGGTCCGGACCCTACCAAAAAATCAAGCCACCGGTATTCGACCCTACCAAAATTTGGGGGGCGGACATGCCAATTTTCATCTTACCTAATATTTTGGACCCTACCAACTTCAACATACTGGTTGCGCCGCCCCTGCCCATAGCATCAATTCATTGACGTCTGATGTTTAGCCCAGAGGAGATAACATGAGAAACCGTGAAAAACCTACAACAATTTTCTCTCAGTTTGAACAGAATAGGAAAAAAAAAATGACTTTCTTATTATTGTTAAATGAATGGACAGGCGAGCGGGAGGGGGGGGGGGAATAACAATGTTTTCAGGTCTTGGCTAAAGTTCCAGATATATCTCCCGTGGTGCCTTCATGGCCATTGCACTGTCGGCTATGGTGGTGGGGGATGAAAGAAGGGCACCATAAAAACCGTCCCATTAGTGGTTTATAGGATCTCATCCTTACAGGGACTTCACACACAAGTGATCTCCATTTTCAGGACAATAATAGAGTGGTTAGCTAGCCAGCTGAGCACCACTGACCATTTTAGTATCCGCGACTATCCATCTAGAAATTGGCATTAGGTCCTTTGACTTTCAAGCCCAATTATGGTCATAGAAATATCAGTGACTAGATAGCTGAAGATTGACCATAGTAGTAATATTTGTGACGTGATGGCTGAGGACTTACCACACTGATATCAGTGACAAGCTAGCAGAAGAACAGAGTGACTACGCTCAGGGCCCCCCCACCAGTAGATATTGGGCCCTCTGATTAGGGCCACCGGAAGGGAAAAAGCAACCCGAACAAGTGTCATGGGCCCCGAGCCTAAAGGGGCCCCGACGCTTTTTGTTTGTTTGTTAATCTTATTGTATGTTGCAACAGAGGGGAGGGACCCACATTTGTCGGAGTTTTTAGGCGGCCTAAGATTTTCCTGGCTGCCGCTCCTGCACTCTGATAAACTCTCACAACTTGGACTTCTCTTTCAAAGCGATTGGTTAAGTTGACGGGGAATGGGGGGGGGGCGCCAGAAGCAAAAACGGTTTGTTTGACACTCCCCCCCATTCCAGAGGATTAAAGATAAATAGTCAAATAGCATGTTGAGCATGGTGTCTTTATAATCGGGGGGGGGGGGGGGAGGGCTTAGTCAGGCCTCGAGGAAAGTTGGTTTAAACTGCGAATCTGGCAATAGATGAACTCATGTAGGGCGGGTAATGTACTACCCACAACAATCCACTAGTAGGCCGTGCCTATTAGAGAAATGTAAACACTAATATTTAATGTTCTAGATGATCACCCGCCCCCCCCCCGCCCCACACACCCAACCTCCAAAATGTTTTAGCTAATTTTTTTTACACGGAGGAAGGAGTGCTCAGTTAATGCGGTTCCTGTCGTCTGTGCAGCATTAGGCCCTTTCCGTAAAAAAGGCCCGACACCGGTTTGAAATATACGTCAATTGTCGACTTGCCGGCTTCGCTCAACAATAATAGGCAAACATTTCCTCGGGTGTTTATTTTTTCTATGCGTCAATAGTTTGTCTGCTGTTTACAAATAAACAACTTCGAAAACTGCGTAACGAAATATATTAATAGTATGGGTATTTCCAAAATGTTGTGATTGGCTTGAAAAGACAGTCCTATTTTCTGTCCTGGTTTAGATACTTTGTGTTAGATTGTATTCATGTGTTTACTTTGATTTCTTTTGGCTTCTCGAGAGCCAAAAATATCAATTTTATTTCATGCCTCATTGTCCATTACATTGGGTGGGGAGGTACAATTCAGCCTAAATGGTGGGTCTGACAATAGCACGGTAGTCTGGCGTGTTAACATTTTCAAGTTTGTTTTTTTTTGTAATGGTTTAAAAAAATTGAGTGTTGATCTAGGCCTATCCATCTATAACTGATTTGTATGGGGGGAAAAAAGAATTAAGATAATTTTTTAAAACTTTGCTGCAGTTAAAAACAAATAAATGTTTAACTTATTGTGAGTTAGGAGAGTAAGTTGTGCAGCCCAAAGGTCTCTGCAGGGTTAAGGACTTATTTGATCTAAACTTTTTTTTTTCTTTATTTTAGTTAAAACTATGAAATTTAAAAAAAAAAAGTTACATAAATGTAAATTAGTTTTATCTGATGCAAGTAGATAATATATATTACAGCTGTCATAATCATTATCTTGAATTTCTTCTGACCACAAAAAAACTGAAGCAATAAATAATAAAAATTGGCAGAAATTTCATGCCATGACATACAAAAAAAATCATAAAATGAAACATTTAAAACTATAATTCAAAGATACAAAAAATAGATAACATAAAAGACTTTAAATAACTATAATATAAAAAACTTATTAGGTAAATTACAAAAATAATGTGTCTTGATTTTTTTATTCTAAATATTTTGTTCCTTTTTTTTTGTCTTCTGATAGCCGGATACCAACCAAAGAAATAGATACAACTTCATATATTTTTTTGTCTTCTGATAGCCGGAGCATCAACCAAAGAAATGATACAAAACTTTCATATATTAAAAAAAAAAGTCAAGAATTTGATCTTACCTTGTGCCGACATTTCATGACCACTCCATAGGCTCCTGAGCAGAATTAAAAAAGGGATATATTTGTTGAACTTGTTTAAAATTTGTCCTTTTAGTTAAATCATTCATTTTGTAATAATCAGAGTTTGTTGCTTTTTTTATTATTTATCTAGAAAGGGGAACCATGATATTTTTCCACCATTTTAAAAAAAAAATAAAAAATGAAACAAGCAAAAGATCAGTTTTACAAAATAAGATAAAAGAAAACCTAAAACTAATTGCGTATATTATCCAATATTCCAACATCTTGATGCGTCAATTTTCTTACAATAAACACGAGATAAATCCTAAAAGACTCTAATTAAAACAGTTCCAAATGATCAGTCTACCTCATGCTTGGCCACCACTACACTAGAGAAAAAGTAACACCAGACGTTCATCAGACATAAAAGAACAGAATAAATGAAAATTTTGATCTGATAAAGAAAGGTAAAACTGTGGAAGCGTGTTGTCATTAAGTGCATTTTAGCAACAGATGCAGAACATTAATTCTTTCATGATTCACAAGTGTTATAGCTAGTTTAAACAGACATACCAAAGGAAACATTTCTTTGTTTTATGTGGGTTTTTTTTCGTACATGATATGTTTGTTAAATAGATAAATGATGGATAGCATTACACTGCTTAGTAAAGTTTTAATGAAGTGTGTCGCAGGAAATTATTAACATAGTTTTGCAAACAAGTTTTTATAATTAACCATAGACTGGCATAGAGTAATAAATTGTGTCATTTATAAACTTACCTTCCCCCACAATATCAATGACTTCGTATTTGTTCATCACATTGTCCAGTTTCATGTCCGAACACGGCTACAATATATTTTTCCTTAATACAGAAAAACAGCTAGCTTTTCCTTTCGACATCCATATGAAAGCATATTATCACAGAAGGTACACAATACAAAGAACTAGCAACTAGAGTCATGTGATGTTGGTTTCACACAAGCATAAAAAATACTGTAACCCTTTTTGTCATGAAAATATTTTTTGTGAATCCTTTAAGAAATATGTAAGAAATGTTAACATAAAACTGTGTCAAATCAATATAATTTATATAAAAAGTATATTTCAATAATTTTAAATTCAATGTAAATTAATCTCTTAAACATTGAATGAGTGACTGATAATATTAATATCATTGCCGACAATGCACTATTTAGTCTATTTCAAATACTGAGTTTGATAGTGTCCTAAAATTATGAACATGAAAAACCTGCTTAGAAGGCTTAGTTAATAGATTTCTTATAATTAAGTTAGTTATAGCTTATATATTAATTTTTTTTTTAAAAAAAACGTCACCACAAGTACAATTTAATTTACTGTTTGTGAAACTTTTCATTAAATTAATTTAGACAAGTATACTGTGATTATACACCTTATAAAACTAGTCATAGTCTAGTGCGAAACGACTAACTTAACTAGTATTTCAAATATACTGTTTGACAGCATTAGGAAATCATCAACCTAACTCTGCTAACAACATTTTTTAATCCGCTGCAACATTGAAACGTTGTCATTTTAAAAAAAAACTCATCTAAACTTTACACATTTTTACATCGTATGAAAAAAACTATATGAATTTTTAAAAAGTTCACAGTCTTCTTACATTACCCTTTCCGTTTTTTTTTTTAGTGGTATTCAAGTCCAGCGCAGCTCGACTACAGTAGTAGTACGAGTTACCGCTGTAAACAATCCGCCATAATTATTTTCCTTGCCAACATACCCACAATACACAATCGATTCCTGGTCGGAGGTCGTAACTACGATACTTCCAACGATTACAAAATAATACTTCTTTTCTAAAAATCTTTGACACAGTTTTAATTAATGTTTATTTTAAGCTCGAAAGTTTTCACATCCAGAAATGTAATATTTTTTAATAAATTATCAGGAACTCCTCTACAACATTTTTTTTTCAATTTCATCTTAGATTATGCGCTGACCAAGGCTATTCACCCAGCACCATGCCCAACACATCATAAATTATATACGACCACGAATACAGCTCAGGAATTTATGGAATTCTGTGAATTGAACTGTAAAGATAGGGCTGATTTTTTTTTTCAAAAAAAAAACAGTTTTGATGATTCCCATATAAGTTTCATTCTTATATTGATTTTTCATCATTTTTTCCCATAAGAGATTCTTCAAAAATTATTTTAATGTCCACAACCTAGGTTAACAAGGTTCTTTTAACTTAGTTTGTTTCTTATCCAAGTCCTCAGTCAATTTTTTTGTAGATAATTTGTTGGTAGTGAATATGGGTAATCAAACTCAAAATACTATTCTTCAAAGTCGTTACATATGTAGGCCTAAAAGTTCCGTGATAATGCAAGTTTCTTGTAATTTATATCTGGTTCTACAAAACTTCACAAACACCTGGTAATCTTGTACTAAGGCAGATTTCATTTATGTTTAGTTTGCCCATTGAGTTTTGATTACATCATATTCAGATACAGTAGTTTCTTGAAAAATGTGTACTATGTAAGAAATACTTAATGGAGACAACCTAAATAGAGCCAAATAGTTCATCTGAAAAAGAGCTGCCTCCCCTTCTGACCAAAGTCTGGGTAAAACAGTAATTGGCTGGCTACATTTCTTTAAGGTAGTAAGCAGCAGAGATGGGGTTCTTGTTTTAGAAAGTACCTGTACTATAGTACATTTCTGGAGTACTTGTTATTGTACTAGCACCTTGCACAAAACTAAGGTGTGTACTTGTACCCGAGCCTTGTGGTACAAAATGCTATTATGCCCGTTTCCTTTTCTCACTGAGTATCTGGTATAAGCTGACTTAAAAAAAATTCCATAGGTTAGGGTTGGATCAGGGCCACAACCATAAAGTTAAGGACCCCTTAAAACTCTTGACAACTGGAGCCCCTTCAACACAAAGGGAACCCATCTTAAAATGCAGGAAGATAAAAAAAAAAAAAAATTGAAAATAACAGGGCCCTGACAAGTGTTTCAGGGTTGCATTCACCTCATATTTATATTTCATTGCCTATCCATTAAGTACCATCATTTCTCCATCCAAGAGTTGTCTTGGCTAAATGATGGTTTATCATGTTTAAGAAATTTACTAAATAAGACATTATCCATCATCAGCCATAATCAGTGGATTAGCCATATTTAATGATGGCACCAAAGAATTAAAACGATATTGTTTCATATTCTGGCAAAAAACAACAGGAATTGGACAAAGTGTTAAGTTATCAAATGTCTACCACTGATGCACAATTTAAACTAAAGCACAGATGAGTTATTAGATAGTGCACATTTCTACTTTAAGCACTAACAACTACACCTTTAATAATATAGATGATTGATGTATGGCTTGAACTTTGAGTCTATATTACCAAAATAACTATTACTCCAAAGTCAAATGAAGTCTCCCCCCCCCCTCATCCCAAATTAACAGCGAATAAATCTTTATAACATGACTGACTCTATAGAAAACTAAAACTATTACAGAAAAGAAAAATATCTGAATAGAGTAAATCAAGAAATTTCTTTTATTTTTTTATGGGCAATTTTATATGATATATCTAAAAATGCAATATATACAATTAAATGTAATTTTGACCATTACTCACAACATTCATTCTCTCTTAAGCCTTTAAAAAATTTCATACATAAATAAACATCAAAATTGGATGTTCACAAATAAAAACAATGGGAAAGATGAAAAAAAAAAAAAAAATTTTGTGGTTTCTCCAAGCAACTTTCTATATCCAATCTTAGGATAAGTTGAAACAAAATATTGTGGAACGGAATATCAATAGAACCAATTGGCTTATAAAATTAACCAAAATCATATTTAAAAAAATAAACAACATAATCACTGCAATACTTTCAGCTAAAGAAAAAAATTAACACCCTGCCACAGGATTTCTAAACTTTGCTTTGAAAGGTCAACATCCATGAGAACTTTACGACACAACTGTACAGATTTCTTGTCTCCGAGTAATTCATACAGGCGACTGGCTTCTTTAATCAGATTTATTCTCTCGCTGATGCCGCCCGTCATGTTGGATGGAAGATGCCTACCGGCCATCAGTAAAGCTGCAGCTCTTTCCCGCTCAGGACAATCTTCATCATTGTGACTGTCACTATCACCTGATTAAAAAAAAAGAAAAAGAAGCAATTCATGTACATAAGAAAAACAGACATCCTCAATGTATGCATATAAATGAAAAGAATAACATGACCAGACTATCTACAGTTCAGAAATATTTCAAGAAATACATTTTTTTTAATATTAATTAGTTTTATTTCCTTACCTTTATCAGAATGCAATTGATGCAGCTTATTTCTGTGTCTAATGCTTCGATCTAAAAGTTGCTGAGTTCTTCCCGGACTTGCACCCGCCATTATTCTTGATGTCGCTTCATGAAGAAATACCTAAAAATTGTGATGATAAATTTCAATGAAAAAAAAAAAGGATTTTTTCATAAATCCGTTATTTATTCATAAATAACATTCATGCACAACTTAAATCTTAAATCAATCCATGTATCATGTATCATAATAGTTTATTTTGTTAAAAAAAAAGTTCATATTTTAAACATTTCAAAAATATTTAAAGAGGGATTCCTTTTTGTACTCCACACAAAAAAAGATTTAAAAAGCAAGAAAGATTCAAAATGAAGTCACAGAATCTAGTTACTTGGCTTCAATTAAAACAACTAAGGTTCATTGCTAAGTAGTCTAAATAAAAATAATTTTAAACCCATTTTTCCGAATGTAAGCTTGGATCAAATCTGGTTGCTTCCTACAAACAGAAATCATGTTAGGACAAAAATACAAAGATTTTCACTTTCCGTCAACTTACTTTTGGAAGTGCAGCTTTCATAACTTGCGACAATTTTCTTAAGCTGGATAAATCTTGCTGAAAACCTATTAACTCTGTTTGAGAAGCTGCTCTGGCTCCGCTGTCTTCTTGATTTATTTCCCAAATATTTGTACGAGTTGATAAAAGCCAATCACACAGAAGCAATTGTATGCTCTGTAATTTCAAAAAATTTCAAAAAAGTTAGTCTTGTTATGTTAGACACATGAAACATTTTACTGCATTTATCTAAAAATAAATGATTCAGTCAAGTTTTAAAACACATTAGTCTGTCCTCTTGTGACCATCATTTCAGTAAGACACCTGAAGAATGTGGATTGATTAATGATTGCACTGCAGATACATTGCAAAATTGCACATCGCAATGCAACTACAATGCACCATCAACATAATCCATTTTTCACTTCTTTAGTCATCAGCAATGGTTGTTTAATTACTAAAAAATCAGATTAAACCCTTAAATTTGTTTTATTAATTTGTCAGTAATTGAAAAGATAAAAACACTAACTTTGGCTATTGTGATGTTTTCTGCTGTATAAGCTAGCTTCAAACTTTCTCTCAAAAGTCGTCCAGCTCTATCGCACTGCCTTAAGGAGGCAGTTAAAACTTTAGACTCTGGCGACACCAACACATTTTTAGCCTTGTAAGCCAAGTAAACAAACTCAGAACAATGGGTCACTGCAAGAGAAGTATATGCCATGTCATAAACACAAGAGCAGAGCCTAATCATTAATTTTTGTTTTCTGTTTAAACAAAAGATACCTGCTTACTTTCAACACCATTTAGTTTCTTGGGAAAAACATCCAGAATGGAATAAGTTCGAGATGCATTTTCATCTTCACCCAATAGCCAATGATGTGCAACTGATACAATGTTAGCCCACCACAAGGCAACCTCATCTAATTCTTGAAAAAAAAAAAATTTTTTAAAGATAGAAACAAAAAAAAAAAAAAAAACCATTCGTATTTATACAAATATCATGAATTAAGTGAATAATGTTTTCAAGTAACAGACTTGTACCTGTAACTTTAGAAATGCCAGCTATCTCAGGAGCTGCTCCCTGACTCCCAGTACTCAAACAGGAACATTCAGATAAAAGCTGGGCATACAGTAAAGGCTCACTTTGCTTTTTCTTTGTTGGATCATTTGGAGACACCAGAGAGAACATTGCCTGTTCAAGTAGATGTTCACGAAATGCCTGAGTCACTCTGGCCAAAGGATCAACTGAGAAATGAAAGACATAAACTTGCTAAGGTCAAAAATCATCCCAAAAACAGCTTTCATTAAGAACTTTTGTTAAAATATATTATATGTAAATTTTTAAATGAACAGTTTGCAAATTTGAAATGAGCATGAATCTGCAATAATTTAAAAAAATTATTACCTTCTGTTCCTCTAGATGAAAAAATTGAGTCTTTGTTGCCTTCAAATTTCACACTATCAACAAAGAAACGATGTCCTTCTGGATGACAGAGCCACTGTATGTTAGGAGGAACCTGATCTCCACTCTTTTTGCAAATATGGCGAGCGCGACTGAGAAAATATCTCTGTAAAATAGTGAATGAACGAGTAGCTAATTAATTAAAATGTAGGTCAGTGTTTCACAGCATATAAACTTGATCAGCTTCATTTAAAATGTGAATAATTTTATTATTAGCTAGAAGATTTGTTAAAATGTTTTCATGTAACAAGCTACTAAACATTTTTTTTTTCCCAGGAGGTGGCTTAAAAAAAAATTGGAACATTTAGATCACAATTTGGGAAATAGTAAACTCACAGCAATAAATTGAAAGCCTTCTGGAAGAGATGCTTTTATCTGTAGTGCAGCTGTAGCATATATTCTCGCCAGTTCAAACTTGGGCAGAGCATCTTTGGCAGCTTCTCCTATATTGACTGCACTGAGAGCTAAATTTAAACCCCACAGTCGACTGCCTTTGATGTGTCCTATATAAAACAAATGAAATGTAAATAAACATTTGAAAAATCATAAAATACTTCAGCACTTTTCTACAGATTTCAGTAAGGTTAGGGAATATTACAAAAACACAAGACATACCACTTAAATGAATTTGATTCAAAATGTGGAAAACATTTGCAGCATCTTTAGCAGCTTCTTTAACATCAGCACTATGCTTGCCAGTCAAACTCCCTGCTCTGCTGGCTAACCACCTCCCTAGGTAGAGACGATTCAAACACTGGCGTAGAATCTGCCAACACACACCAGAAAACAGATCTACTTTGGATGTGGGCAGAGGCCTTCCCAAGGCCAAGAGACACTGCTGCAGTTGGTGAAAAGCTGAAGAATAGTCTGCCTAGAAGAAATGAAGTACAATTAAAACTTGGCTACATTTCGCTATATTGTTTAAAAAAAATACTGTAAACCTATCCATTTTTTTAATTCATTTGTATTCTAAAAAATATCCGATTAACTGATAATTACCCTGGACATGTCTAAATCAGCTTGTATCCTATGCCTCCAAAAAGCAACTGCTGCATTACTGTTTTTTTTTGTAACTGGCTCTCCAAATATCAAAAGTTTGGCCAATACGAACGTGACCAGAATGCCATTCAGAAGCCAAAGAAACAAGGAAGGAAATAACCTGTCATACCATGAAGGTACTGGACCTTTAGGAAATAAAGATATTACATAAAAGGTAAAATTATCAAGTTGAAATCATTAAAACAAATTTGAAATTATTAAAATACTAGCTGTGACCTTTGCACAGAGACTATTATTCAACTTTGAGATCTATTTTCTTTTATGTTATAAGCAAAATTGAAAAACTGGGCTGTTTCTTTTCCTCACAACAATCTAAGGATAAATTATTTTTATAAAATAACAGCCAAAAAAAATTTGAGAGAGATCCAACCTGAGGAGATAGCATGTAAAGCAAGTTGCTTAACCAAACAGCCACCACAGCACACTTATAATATGATGTTTCTATTTAATTATATTAATTATATTAAATAGTGCTCAATTATTTTACACCTACACTTAGTGTAAGTCTTAGTAACATAGTCTTATTTTGTAATTTTTAAATAAATCAAAGCACTATTTAACAATGAAATAATATTGATAGCTGAGAACTTAATTTGTAAAGAAATTTTGCTGAATTTCTTTTTTTCTATTAGATCGACTTTTTCAAAATGTGTCAACAATGAACGCTGCTATTCTACTTGTCAGACATTTTTTGATTATTATAACTTTAATTTGATGATTTTAAAATTCTGTACAGAATTGAGACTAAAAATATTTATTTAGATATTTAAGGCAGACAGTTGAAAAATATTACCATTTTCTTGTGACAGCAATGTTCGTGAGTTATGATGATCTGAAACAGAACCAGCTGGTGCAAAAGAGTTGAAGAAATAGTTGAATGGGTTAAAAATGAGAACACAAAACATGAACATGCACAGGAAGATGCGAGATCTGTCCAGCATCCCTGGCTGACTGGTGTACATTATATCATCAGCTACATTGAAGAAAAAAAGAAAAAAAACAGGATTTAAGGCTAATTCAAGTCTAACAAATAAATAACAAAACGCATTTTAGACAAACTTGTTGATATATGAATTACCAGCACTACAATTAAAATACTCAATAATAAAATAAAAATACATACACATGATTTCATCGCTGCTGGGGCTATTGGGATTGGAATATTCATCTGAAGGGTTGGGACTGTTGGATTCTGATGATGGATCAGAGTATGGAGGTGTCATGGCTTGGGAATCAGAAGCATCTGCCGCTGCTGTCTCCGTAAACAATAAGAGCTCTTGAGGATCTAAAAATTAAACAAATTTTTTTTTTATAATAGCAATGAATTTGGTTCTTTTTTTGCATGTCATTAACCCTTTACAGTACAGTGAAATTTTTATCAAACTACCCTTATCAGTTCATAAGGAGAAATTTTATTTTTTTAATTCACTAAATGTACCCCATACAAGCACGATCCTAAAAAAACAAAAAAAAACATGATGACCAAATTTCAGAATTCCCCTTGCAATTTTAAGCATCAAACTTTAATTAGTGCCAAAGTATCATCCGATACATTGAAACAAAAAAAAAAAAGCATGCTATGGGCAATTCTGACTAAAGAGATAAAATCTTGAGATGCCCGATCGATTCGAAATGTAAAGTGTTTAAAGAGATTTTTCCCCTTAATAGCTTGTCAGAAAAAACATGGAATAACAACTCTGTACTTACTTTGTTTCTTTAAGATCATTTTCAAATTCAGATTTTCTTGTTTCAATCTATTATTGTCTCGCTGAAGATGTCTAATCATATCAATAGCTTTCCTCAGAATAGCAGATTTGTTCAACTGTTGAAAAAAAAAATGTCTCAAAAGTTAAGATACATTTCATTATACATGTATTCAGAAAACTGACACTGTGTAAAATTTAACCAAAATAAATAGATGAGATTTATATATGACTGCAAAACAAACAAAAAATGTATTTAATATACAAGTAGTCCTATTGGTTATCCATTTTTACCTTGGCTTCAACTCCTGCAACCAGGTCTTTTAACTCCACAATTTTATCATTGATGCTGAGGCGATAGCGTTTTTCTATTGCATTATGAGCGGTACGTTTTTCACCCTTACATTTCAGCTTAGGAGCAGTGGTCAAACGATTTATTGGCATCTTGTCTCCATCAACAACCTAATAATAAAAATTATCTAATAAAAAAATAATTTCAAGGGTAAATTATTTACTCGTGTTTAATTACCTGCAAAACAGACAATATATTTGTTTCGCTGTTACTCAGCCCTAGTAAACCAACCTGTACAGGGATACTGGTAGTAACAATAGTATTTCCACCATCAGTGACCAGTGTCTGGAAAGGTGATGCGCTAACAGTGCTGAGTGCCGGCGCTGTGCTTAGAGTGATTACGTTCGTGCTAACATTGTTTTGTTCCACTGGTTGATTGACTTTAGCAACCTGCTGTAGGAGCTATTAAAAGAAGAAAATTTTTAATATTTCTTCTAAAATACATATATTATAACAAAAAAAGCAAAATATTTTTTTAACACAATGCCTATCTTACTTGCTGAAGCTGTTGCATGTTGATCTGGGCAGGCTGCTGGTGTTGGACCTGTTGTATTAAGCTGAACCTGAGGCCACAACAGTCTGAATAGGTTTGGGCTGCTGGCGGACATGGGTGGTGTTTGCAGCAGTAGCTTATCAAAGGCTGTTGCAGTATTAACTTTAACTGCTGCTGGGATGTTAACTTTGGTTGTATACTTCCCACCAACCTGTCTCTATATTGAAAGATGCTCAGATATAAACTCATGCCTTAAATCAACACAATATAATATTATTAACAGAAAATAAAAGCATCACTCTCTAAATGAGATCAAAAGTATCTCAAATTTAACACAGAATTCTAAACTACATAAAGCGCAAACAGAAAAATTTCTTTCCCAATATTTGTCCACCATATTTGGGTATGAAAAAAACAACAGATTGGCATTTGTCATCAAAAGCCATAAACTCCATCTAAAATTTATTTAGATATTCAGTAGTCTCAATATATTGGTTAGTTACTGGCAATTAACCCAGCCACTTTACAAATAGGGCAAGTAATCAGAATTACATTTGATAGAGAAGTTAAAAAAAAAAGAATAAATATCTACCAAAATCAGACTTCAGATCATTTCATTATTTTTTTTCCATGCATTAAAATTTTAACACACATTTTCAGAATAAATTTCTACTAGCCAGCAGGATTGCTTTCATTTAATAACCTGATACATCTTCTAAGAAATTTACCTGCAAAAGCTGGCTGTTGAGAGGCAACTAGTAACTTTTGTTTCTGGAGCTGCCAGCTGTAAAGATGCCTATTCGTGAAAAAAAGAAAAGAAAATTGACTTACTATAAATATTTTACATTAAAGTTATAATTTTGGCCTAACTGAAAGCCATAATGTTAATAATGCAAAGAAAATTAATCATTTGGTGTTTGTAATTCAACTGACCTCTTGCATTTTCTCAGCTTGGGCTGCACCATGTAATTCCAGCAACGTTTTAAGAGCTGCAGTTTGCGATAACTGACTGTTTATATTCAGTTGCATGGGGGCGACTTTAGTGTTCACAGGGAGTGATGGCTTATAATCTTGTATAAGGGTTGAAACATCTGTATGCCCATCCTCTAGGTCATACTGAAAATTCATGGACGGGCTAAGTTCCTGTTTAGGTTCCTGCTTGATGTGTGCAATATCCAATTGGCCATCATCCACACTTATAGGAATATCCAGGCTAAGGCCTTGACTTGTCAGATCAGCATCTACTTCAAAAGAAGGCTCCATGCTGAGGTGCTGATCAAGCCCCAATGATGGTTCCAGTCCCAAGGATTGCTCCAGGCTGACATCATAGTTTTGAGTACTGAAGAGGTCAGCATCATTTTGAAAATCCCCATTGATATACTGTATGATGTCTAATTCTATTTACAAAGAAAAGATATTGTGTTAAACCTGTATACCAAAAATGGTATGTTTTTAAATATAGTGCATGTGTAAGAAACATGTATGTAGTGTATTTTTTTTTCAACCCACATGTATTAGATAGGGAGGCTGTTTGTACCACCTGGAGGTCCACTGAATTAAGTTTTTCTATTCTGTGATTATCAGACCACAAACTAAACTTAAGTTCTTTAAACCTTTAAACCTAAAATATTTGTTGCTGGTCACGCCTAAGACATTTCTAAATGTGGAATGTAAGAAGTTGAGTTTTGAGGTACACTGGTGTAAACTATTATTCAAATGAGAACATGTTTTTCTTATTTCATAATATTATAAATTAATCAGGAAGTATTTCATATACAGTCTGTGGCTCCAAACTGGGCCCCGCAATTTACATTTAGCATGAATAGTAATAGTTGTTATTGTAAAAATAAAATTAGAAGAAGGGCCTCATAAGCATCCTTTAAATTAGGCTCCACAATTCATTAGGCCATGATAGTGTCAATAGGGGACAACAAGCAGTATAATCATAAATCTAGAAATTACTTCTTAAGGTAATATTTTGATTCTTACAGCAATGAGTAAAGACAACAGTGTTCTATGACAATTTGTCACAGAATATGTAACTAAACGAATGATTATGGTATTATTTTCACTAATATGAGACAATTTATAGTTCTTGATGTCCTGGTCATAAAAGCAAATTTTGAAAATCATAATTTGATTTTTTCTGTAATGCAAACCTTAGTCATGCACACTGTTAGGAAATAAGGTGATTGTTAACTATGAACAATTACCAGAAATAACATTGGATGGACAAGGTTAAGAAATAAGTTAGCATTGTGTCTTTAAAAATACTAAGATTGTGTAACAGCTAATCCTTAGCTCATGTGGCTTAGCCATCATCTTAGAAACTGGGTTAGGCTACTAAAAGCAATAATTCCATTGAGAAATAATCAATATTTGCTTTTCTCTACTCTATATTCGTGGCTATATAGAATATATATCTGTGTTTTTATTTTATACAGGGGCAATATAAAATACCAAAATCATGTCAAATGTGGTGAAAAGATTTAATTAATTAAGACAAACACACAATCACAGTAGGCACTGGCTCCACGTACGTCATATGACGTACGATGTATTTTTTTTTTACCTCGTACGTCAACAGAATGAACTCTTATGATGTAAAGTTATAAATGCAGTTTATATTATGATATTATTACTTACACAATGATGGTTCTCAAAATCGGCGATCGTTTTAACACATTTAAAGAGTAAACAGAACGAATGAGAATTCTTATTTACTGCAGACGTTGATGATGTCATTTACTGTTAAAAATCTGAGATATTTTTTTTTTCGGGGACCATAAATAGATATTGCTCCACACCCTAATCCTATCCCTATCCCTAACCCTAATCCTGAAAAAAAAATCTGGAAAAAAAAAATTATGATTTTTTTAAAAAAAAAACCATCAATAGATATTGCTCCACACCCTAACCCTATCCCTAACCCTGATCCTGAAAAATAAAATCTGAACAATCTCTATTAGGAATCGAACCCGCACATAGCTAGCCAAACTGGGTCTCAGCGAACAACCTACATCACTAGCGCGCCACATAAACTAACCTCTCATTTTAATGTATAATTAGAAAAAATTGAGAAAAGAAAATAACTTCAAATCATAAGAGTTCATTCTGTTGACGTACGAGGTAAAAAAAAAATACATCGTACGTCATATGACGTACGTGGAGATAGTGCGATCACAGTAATAATTAAAATGATTAAAATTAGACATCTGAAAGTTTCAGACTTCAGTGAAACGACTATTTCAAGCAGTTGTGTTTTCAGTTCATTCAATACGTTATAACAAATAATAGCTAAGTATGTATAATGAATACACTACCGTCAATGCCGTCTGCATAATGTGTATCGTACTGATTATTTGATAAAAAATCATTATCCATTGTTGAAAAATTTTCAGATCCATCCGACCATCTAGTATGGTCAGCCATGTTTTGGTTTAGAAAGTTACAAAATAAATAACACCATGAGCTTTATCCAATCAGAATGCACCGTTGCGTGGGGTGATATTTCGTCATTAGACCTCTCCGCTAAGAAGAATTACTCATGTTGGATTCTTGTAGTCTAAATTTAATTTCGAGACAAAACTATTAATAACAGTATGAATAATTCTGCTCCATGCAGCAAAACTGTATGATTCTAATAAAACTGGTTACAACGTCCATTGACGATTCTCAATAAATCTTCTTTATGAATTTTAAAATATTTTAAGATTAAACAAAACATCACGAGTAATTAAAATGAGTGTATATGCACTGATAAACGTACGTGACGTATTATTAATCACCTATGAAAAATAACAGCAGACTGAAGATTAAAACTAAGTATTATTATATTCTAAACATACGATTATTTCGTAATTGATATAGTTGCCTAACTAACTTGTGTTAGCTTACTTATTATAGCTAGCAGCTCTTAAGTACTTTTAACTTAACAGGAATCCATGTCCTGATTTGATCTCGGTTATTACCGAATATTACAAGAGTTGTGTACCTTTATAGCCTAATTTTATTCACGTTGTTGTACAGTGAGGTTACACTAATGGTTACTAAGTTAGTGCACCAATTAATGTCATGGATTTAGGGCGGGCATAGCTGTTCTAAAAGTTTTGCTTGTGGAGTTGGGGAGGGGAATATATGCATGACTACCAATATTTTTTGTAGAAGTCTAGATATAAAATAAAAATACTATCAAATAAATTATCTGGATAACTGTATTTTGTCATTTAGATATAATAAACCATTTTGATTATTTGCTAATATTTAGTAGATAAATCTAGATATTTTCATATATTTTCATATATAATTCCTAAGTGTTTAATCTTTAAAAAAAAACGGTTAGCAGCTTTGGTTATATGAATGTATGAAAAGGCAGATTTCTTTTAGACTTAAGTACTTGTTAATCCCCGATAATGTCATACATGTACTTCAATATTGAAATGAATGGATAGAACTGCCCGATGTTGACGACACTCTCCGCACCCATTTACGCCACTGAGAAAAGAGATGGGGGCTTTGGCAGTTGATGGACTGGGCGGATTTGTGTGGCCGGCCAGTAGCGGCTTTAATGGGTGGCGACTGGGGGGTGGGTGGGAGGGTCGACAAAAGCGTTTTAGTATGCTCTAAAAAGCCTACACTTACCTGTCTAGGACATGTGTCTGTCTCTAAGGGCCGTTACGTCATCGCAGTACATGACATTCTGTGCTACAGAGTCTGTTACCCTCAAATGGTTTTCATTTCAATGTATGCTTACGCATTTGTTTAGAAATTTGCATCTCATAAAAAAAGCTGATTATTGGTTAATTATGATTACTGATTAATTATGATTATTAGTTAATTATGATTGTTGATTAATTATGATTATCTAATATCAGAGTTTCGTGATGAAAAAGCCAGGAATGCAATTTTTTTCGTTAGAAAATAAATTCCCAATATCAACTTTTTCGCTTTTTTTTATAATACATTCTTATTTAAGTTTTTTCCTTCCCCAAAGAAATAATGATGGGGCATACTAATAGGGAACTACATGTTTACGCAGAGCCGTTCTTAAGTGTTAGTGGGGCCCTGGACAAAGTTACATTTGGGTCTCTTAGATAAAAGCGCAACCCCATATTGTCTTGGGCGGCTGGGCCCCCAATTTATTCCGACTACACGGGCCCTTCACCATCCCTTTCCAACTGCCATATTTGTCGTCAACTATTTGGGAACGGTAAAATAAACGCCCCAACTGGAAGTCTGGAGGGGGGAGCCCAGCCGAGTGTGCGTTGACTTCGTAAAGAGCCAACAAATCTTTTTTTTTTATGACGGTGCCAGATTTTTCCTACGGTGACCCAGGCAAATAGCTCTCATTGTTGAGATTTGCTCCTCTGTGCACCAGACAAATATCTCTCATTGCTGAGATTTTGCTCCTCTGTGCACCAAACAAATATCTCTCATTGCTGAGATTTTGCTCCTCTGTGCACCAAACAAATATCTCTTATTGCTGAGATTTGCTCCTCTGTGCACCTAACAAATATCTCTCATTGCTGAGATTTGCTCCTCTGTGCACTTAACAAATATCTCTCATTGCTGAGATTTGCTCCTCTGTGCACCAAACAAATATCTCTCATTGCTGATGATTTGCTCCGCTGTGCACCAAACAAATATCTCTCATTGCTGAGATTTGCTTCTCTGTGCACCTAACAAATATATCTTATTGCTGAGATTTGCTCCTCTGTGCACCAAATAAATATTTCTCATTGCTGAGGATTTGCTCCTCTGTGCAACTAACAAACAAGAACCTAAATATCACCTATCTTCTCGTTCCTTTCCGTTTCTCAAGTCTCTGTCTAGCACTGTGTGTATAAAAAAAAAACAGGTGCGGCTCCAAAGTACACACTAAGATGGCCGGCGTGTGTGAGTGTGTAATGTGTAAACAAGTGAGTGTAGGTGTGCTGTCTGCGTGAGCAAAGTCTCGAGTGTCTTGAGTTCACGGGTGTGTTGTACTGTAAACCGATTAGGTTTGGCAAACCAACTGATGATGATGATCTGAATATTTCTGTGTCCAGTTGGAATGTACGTGTGTTATTTTGTTTATTTAATGAATGGGTGTTTTCCATTTGGCTTTGGGTAAATCAGTAAGTGTGTTTTTTTGTGCTATGTGCTGACATTTCTAGCCAAGGAGATCGAGGCGTGTGTTTAAATATAAAGTTTCATATAGGAAACGATTTTTTTTGTTATTTCTGTACCAATAACCACAGAATATATTATATCATATAGAAAGATCTATTTAAAAAATCTTTTCAAAATGACTTAAAAAATCCGCCATTTAAGATTTTTCCCCTTTTTTTATGGTATAGTACCACCGGCGGCGGAACGAAATATTTTAAGGGGGGGCAAGCCAAAATTCAAGGGGGGGGGCGCCGCCCCCCCCTTGAAAATTTAAGGAGGGGCAAGACAAAATATGACCGAAAGACAAATTTTACCCCCTTAATTCTATAATAGAATATAGTAATTCTGTAGCAAGTATTTAATCGATATTATTAAAAAATAATATATTAAAAAAAATAAAAATGAACATTGAGCACTTCTGTCGTCAACTGATTCGTAATGTCAGTTTGTTTACAAATTTAATAGTGAAATTAGATCAGAAAATTACTGATAATTATCATGAATGATGATGAATATGAAACCGGAAACGGGAAACTCAATAAACAAAAAGTAATTTATGAAAAGATAATAAATAATTGTATTTTCTTTAAAAATTACATTTGCCGTCATTCGGTAGATGGCAATACTTCTCCAGGCCCGTAGCCAGGAATATTGGATTAGGGGGCCGAAGTCATTTTCGGGGGGGGGTGCCGAAGAAATGTTCCTAGGGCACAGGGGCGGATCTAGGCAACTTTGACCGGGGGGGCAAACATTGACCCCCGGGGGCAAAACTGTTTTCATTGTTGAAAATTGGTCTTAGAACAAAAAAATATTTCATTAATTTAATGATGTATTACCTAAACTTGCGATAACGGGGGAGGGGGCATGTCCCCCCGGCCCCTCCCCTAAATCCGCCCCTGGTGGGGTAGAAGAAATGTTCCGAGGGGGGGGCGAAATGGAGGCGCAAAGCGCCCGAAAGCTTGCGAACTGAGAAGAGGGGTTTGGGGAGGGATCTCAGTGAGTCCCCTCCCCAAGAAATTTTTTGCAGTTCCATATCTGGAGTGGTGCATTTTAGTACCGATTGTTTAGCTATTAATTAGAAATATATAATTTAAACTACGTTTCAATAATGCATGGCATGTTGCAGTTTTGTTAAAAATAATTTAATGATAAAAATTTATTGAGGCTGAGCAATTTCTGATTCCTGTTATAAATATATTGACCAATATTTCTGCTACACAATTGTTACATAATAGATACCTGATTTATATTATTATACTGTTGGTTTAACTTACAACCCGGGAAGAACGACAAAGATGCACAAATATAGCTTAGCTATTTGTGTGATATTTCTTATAAAATATTGAAAACAAAGAACAGATCTATCAACAACAACAGTCGCAATTTTTCAATTTAAAATAAAATTAATTCTGCTAAAAAGTAAATTTGCAAATTAAATAACATCAATCAGAAATCACGGAGTTTGTACTTTATTATTTTATTATACATATGTATAAAAATGAAGTCAGAAGTAAATGCTATTTTATTAACTTATTTAAGTTGCTAGTTGTCCTCAGAATATACCAAAACTATTACAAGGTTGCGAACAGGCCCATCGACAGAAATTTCGGGTCCCTGGGCAGGGGTGACACGGCCCCGTGCTGATATTAATATTTTTCAAAGTTGATTGGCCAGCTCAGTCCGGGTCCCTAAAACTCGCCGGGCCCCTGGGCATTGGCTCCCCCTGCCCCGACCCCACACTCGTCGGCATTGGTTGCGAACTTATATTATAATACGTTTCAAATTTGCAAACGTCGTGGTTTAGCACTGAATTTACCTAAAAATGTTTCAGCATTCAGATTGTCTGTTAAATCTTTTTCAAATGTAAGCAGGAAAAGATTATTTAGACGCTTTTGTAACTTTGATTTGCGATATGGGGTGAGCATTCGTGTGAGGGTTGAGAAACTGCTCTCACACACGGCTGTTGAAGCCCCAAATACCAATAAGATTCAATCTTTTATGCCCGAAAATTAGATAAGCTATATATGTAAGAAAAATAGCCTGAATGATTGCCAAAATATAAACTTTTAAGTTTTTATTGTTATTGATTAATTGAACAAAATGATTGATGTTTTATAGCCGTTATTATTAAAATTTTGTCAAAAAGCTCAAATCATGCACGGGGGGGGGCTCAGGTCATGCACGGGGGGGGCTCAGCCCCCCCAGCCCCCCTCTGGCTACGGGCCTGTACTTCTCTATACTTATAAGACGCATTTGCTATCTGTCTGTTCCCTTAAAACTCAAGATCCAGACAACCAAATAACGTGAAATGTGATACACGCAGTGGCACAACCGGAGGGGGGGGGCAGGGGGGCTTGAGCCACCCCCCCCAGGCCAAATCATCAATACATAATTTACGTTATAAAGTTACAAAAAAGACTGTCAAACTATCAAACTGTCTTTTTTCAATATGTGAGCACCCCCCCCCCACCCCCAGCATTTTTTGCTGGTTGCGCCACTGGGTACACGTACACAAAATTACATGGGGAATGTTCTTAAACAGGTTTCGTTCCATCTCAATGGGTACTTTAATTGTGATTAATTATTTTGGATATCAAAGACATGAAAATTGGCAAACTTTTACCCCGATTTCAGGTTTTACGAGCTTCTCTCCCACATAGCTAACTTACTATAAATATGATCGGTACGGGGAACCAAATATCACATTACTTACTACATTATTACATTCCATTCCTTCATCCATAGGAATTGTCATCTTTTGATACAGTCATGCCTAAGAGAGAGAGGGAGAGTGGGAGGTAAAGAGGGAGGGAGGGAGAGAGAGGGGGGGAGGGAGGGAGGGAGAGAGGGAGGGAGGGAAAGAGGGAGAGAGGGAGGGAGGGAAAGAGGGAGAGAGAGGGAGGGAGGGAGGGAGGGGAGGGAGAGAGAGAGAGAAACTGCCAAAAATGTTGTGTATCACATTGCTTTAAGATAAATGTACCCTTTTATTGCAATTTGCATGCAAAAAAAACCTTTTTTACGCGTCTTTTTTTAAATCTTAATTAAACGTCAAATTACGCTTCTTAACTAAACAGAAAACATTATTTTAAACCCGGGCAAAGCCGGGTAGTTGCAACTAATTTTAAAATATGCCACAACAACTCTCAATAATGTGATTACTGTAAAATGTCAATTAATTATAATTTCTTTCAAATATTAAATTTAAGAAATAAATCAAATGAATTATGAAAATGAAAATGATACATATAAACTAAAATGAATTACAAAGTTAAAAAAGTTAAAGTTTTAGGGGGGGCAGACTGGAAATTCAAGGGGGGGCGCCGCCACCCCTTAAAAGTTTTAGGGGGGGCCGCTGCCCCCCCTGCTCCGCCGCCAGTGTATAGTACTTAACTATTTTTATATTTATGTGGCGGAGTGGTGTAGATGCCCGACAACCTGAGAGTCCTGGGTTCAATCCTCGGTGAAAACCAAAGGGAATTTTCCCACGTTCTGTTGAAAGTTGGTTTAATTAAGTCCCACAAGTCCACCCATCTTTACATGGGTACCCGACTTAATATTCCGAGTTTACAGAGACGGATGAATTCTACATTTCGTCTGGCCTATTGGCCCTTTAGGGCTAAAGAGAATTTATTTTTTGTACCTAAATATTGATACACATAACACAAATATTCCGTGTTTCATGTGCAGTGCTGAACCTAGGGATTCGGGGGTCCGGGGAGGGGGGGCTTGGCGTTTTGGGGGCCCCTGAAGTTTGAAATTCGACAATGATAATGTACTTAATATTCAATGTAAAAAAAAAATTGGGGGCTCCCCTCAAGTTGGGGCCTGGGGGACACTTTCGAAATTGCCCCCCTCCCACCTTAGGAACGCCTCTGTTCATGCTGAGCTCTTTTTACTTGAAAATATATTGTCAAGGGTGGCGAGTGGTCTATTATTTATTTAATTACACACAAATCTAATGAAAGTTCGGTTTGATTTTAATATGAATATCCACCATCATTTTATTCACTATAAGCCCTTAACGAACGTTACATCAACACTACAGGTCAACAGCTTCACAAATATGTTTACAAAAATATCCACTCCAGGAAAACAAACACGCACTTCTTGCTAACTCCATCATTTATCTAATAATTAACTAACTTCCTAAAACTTAACAAAACTTCCTTTACTACCCCCCCCACCCCCTTTTGCTTTCGTCTGCTAAAACTAACCACAACTGTCCCTTTCTCCCCTCCCCGTCTAATTACGCAATATATAACTTTACACGCTGCTGGTATTAAGCATGCCTCCTAGAAGGCAGTGTAGTATAAAGCATCCGTCCTGACCTACTTTCACTGTCTTTACAATTTGTTTGTATATCTACCTATCTAGTATTTATTTATCAATCACTCTATCTATCTAACTATATGTCTGTCTATCTATCCACTATCACTGTCCTCACATACATGTTTCTTACAGATGCACTATTGATTACTATTTTGTGTTGTTAGTTTGTTGAACAATAAAAGTATTAATAATTGACAAATCTAGTGACCAAATGAGAAAACATTGCTGCAGTAGATGCTAGTTGATAGTAAACTAAAATTAAATGTTTTTTTTTTTTTAATACTGATATCACCTGATGGCATAACCTTACTCTAGAGATTGGTAAACCTATCATCCACCCAGCCCCCCCCCCACACACCCCCAACTGCCCTCACACACACCAGTAGTTCTACATGTCCCCATCATATCTGATGTTTTAGTACAGGGGTTGCAACAGATAATGTCACCTAAGCCCCCCCCCTCAACTGGCACTTTTCCATAGGGGCCCCCTTATATCTCAAAGTTTCAGTCTAGGGCCCTTTTTATAAACATAGGAACATCTTTGTTTCATTCTTCATTTTTCTGTACAGGTTTCTGTAAGTGTAGCAAAGATAATGAATTAAAAACTGAATGACTGAATGGAACACACAGAGATGGATGGGTGGGCTGAAAGAGGGATATGTTGAGTGATGGATGGAAGCATTATAAGACATTAACTATGACCGACAGACATCGATGTTTGTTAGTCAACTAGGATTCCTTTCTGTTTTCATTTATTATGTTTGCTGTTTGTTAATGTGTGTGTGTGTGTGTCTCTAGGGCAGGCCCGTAGCCAGTACCCAGCAAGGGGGTACCTTCTCATTTTAGTTACTTTTTCTTTATTTTTTCCTCTTTTTCTTCTTTTTAAGCGGGGGGGGGGCACTCCACACCTGGGGGGGCACGGCCCCCAAGTGCCCCCCCCCCTTGGCTACGGGGCTGCTCTAGGGTGTGAGAGGGAAGTATAGTATTTGTTAAAATTTTGGTCTATATATTTTAAAAAGGTTAGATCCTCAGACATGTCAAAGTTTGTTTGTTTTTTTTTCACTTGACATTTGACAATTAAAAATAAAAACTTTTGTTCATTATTTTAAAAAACTGTGAGAAAAAAAAATGTTCTCATGTAAGAATTTCATTAAGCAATATGGCAGAACCATTCTTATGTTCTGCCCACGGTAGACAGTTTTAGAGAAATTTGTAGGGCCCATGGTAGAGACTTTTCAAGATATTTCTATGGCCCACGGTAGAGACTTTTAGAGATATTTCTAGGGCCCACTATAGAGACTCTTCAAGATATTTGTGACCTAGTTTTCTTATCAGTAGGAACAGTTCTATGGGCCCCAAGGTAAAAAACAAAACAAAACCACTCTAAAAGAACACAATGTAGCTGATCTGATATATAATCATGGCCTCTAAACTTATGCCCCACCCACAAAGGCCAATAACCCAGGTGTACTATTGTATTAGGACAGCTATGACAGAAAAAAAAAAAATTAATGCTTGTAATTATTTTTTTATTTTGTTCGAAATTTTACCAGATGAATTGATATACAAGGCCGAAAGAATGCCAGACTTGTCAGAAAAACTCAGCACTACCAAGCTTTGTTTTGTCGCGACTTCAATTTTCCACATCTTATTAATTTTACCAGAATGCATGACCATGGCTGTTGAGGTTCCATTCATACCAAAGCAGATCTTAATTTATGGAGGTATGTATCAAGAGGGTCTGAACTAGAACATTTTTATAGATGGGTGGGGGGGGGGCACTGGATGAAAAATTGTCTTGACATTTTGCAGGTCAGGTCTAATCCAACTGACCAATGTCCCCTACCACCGTTACATTTGTTTTTCTTGGGAAATATTGCTTTGGTCAATGTGGTATCACCATGGCCATCGCAACTCAGACCAAGATGGGGATATAGAAACTGCAGTAAAGAAATGACCCAACAAAGACCAAGAGCTCATTACAGCTCCAAAATAAAATATGGAAAAAAAAATTGGAATAAAAAAATAACTTAATTTTCAATGCTAAATCAAACAATTTTAGAACTGTGAAATTTTTATTTTAAACATTTTTAAGAGATTTCTTAGTAAAATGTTAAGTGATCAATTCTTATCTCAATATAAAAGTACAAAACATGGGTGTAGTTGATATTGGTAATTTAAACAGGATGAAAAAATCAGTTAGACAAGCATATTATAATGAGGTCAGACATAAATGATTCTGATATTCAAAAACCTTCTTCTATACACAAATTAACTTGCATTGATCAATTTAACCCAAATTGATCATAAAGAAGCAGAACATAACTAACTTTGAGAAATACTTAATGCTGCCACCAGAGCTCAAGCTCTTAAACATAGAAAAACCGGCTATTAACATGAGCAAAACATTTGCATATAGGATATTTCTAGAGAAGAATTAATAAGATGACAATAAGAAAATAAAATTATGAAAAGCTAAGATTAGGAGTTGCTCAAAGCGATGCTCTTTATCTTGCAATATTTTAGATAATGTATAAGCTAAACCGTTGACCACCATGATTTACAAAACATATCAAGAAAAAAAATATAATGACCTTTGACCTCTGTCATACTGTTCAGCATTCTGATAAAAAGTATAAGTAAGATTTGCAGTACATTTTTTTTTAATTCTACAGGAAATGGATTTATTGGAACTAAAACAGCCGAACTTTTGATTGAAGCTGGACACAAATTAACGCTGGTCAACAGAGGTAATTGGTACTGGGACAGCGCCTTCACTGTAAAGCCATTTGTGCAGCACATCAAATGTGACCGCTTGCATCCCGTGAGTAAACTAAATACCATGTTTTAAGTGAAGTAATCATCCCCAGAGCTGTTTTGAATCATGGGCATGCCCAGGAACTAGCCAAGAAGCTCCATGCTAATTAACCATTTAAATTTTGTAGAGGCCCCAACATACTGGTCATCTTGAGAGCACATAACCCCCACCACCATTAGAAAGTGTAAAAAAAAACAGAATTCTACAACGATAGTTTCAAATCATTTTTTATCAGCATACGTAATTTAAAAACGGAAAAAATAAAACAAACAAGTAAGGTGATATCAGCCTAATGAAAATTATTTATTAAAACCTTATTGAACATATATTCTAGGATAACGGTAAGGTTTTTGAAAGATAGACTGTCAATTTATAACTGGACAACATTATTATAATTTTAGAGGGAGACAATAAGGCTTTTAAAAAAATCATATGACTTAAATCAAATTGTTTTGCTCCCTTTACAAGCATCTAGGCCATTTAGCTTACGCTGTAAAAACCTTTTTAAGTTTGTACTCAAAATTTTGTTATCATTCATGTATATGAAATTCTTTCTCAGATAGAAAAGTGTCCTGAATTACAAGAGTATATATACAATGTTGAGAAGATTGATGCTGTGATAGATTTCAGTGCCTATCAAGTGCAAGCTCTTGAAAAATCTCTTAACTTGGTTCACAGAAAGACAAAGTTATATATTTACATCAGTACAGATTCAGTTTATGATGTAAGAGACAATATTTTAGTTGCATAAGTCAATTTGATAATTTTTGAATGTGATGAATAGATTGAATTATTTTGTATTCTTTTTTAAAGTGGTTAAATATCAACAAAATGAAATTGGTCTAAACATTCCTCTAATGAGGTAAAGTTTAATAACTTGTTTATTACCCATTAATTAGCCAGTGTTAAAAATTCAATCTTCATAAATAGCCCCTACACAATTTCTATAATTGACGATTAATAACGAGACAGTATCTTTTCAAAATCAATAACTACTAGGAAATTCATATACTAGTTGGCCTACACGTTGATTTAAAAGTGAATGCAAATAAGATGTAAATCTAAAAAATTTACCTAGGCTATAAGAATTTCAAAAAAATTTAATATTTCCCAAGTGACAGATGAAATTACTTTCAAAACAGGTTTAACAACATGCAGCCTCTGTATCAGTCTCACTGAATACAAACTCAAGAGGATGCAGAGTCTTCCTTCCGCCCACACAGTTGGAGGACTCTACACCACTCAACCACCCATCCCACTTAAGTTTACTGGCTTTATAGGAAATTACCTGCCGACTAAATTTTAAACGATAAACCATTTTCATTTTGTGTAATTTTATTTTATTGTGAATTGTTATTACAGATTCAGTCTCCTTCGTTGCATTTATTTTTTCAGGTGTGCATTAAAAACCACGAAGGACTTACGCTTGAGTCTGATGCCATCCGACCTGAATCTGAAGAGATGAGAGCCAGTTTCCAGGCAAGTGAGAACTATGGACATCGCAAACTTCAGTGTGAAGAATATTTATCACAATTCAACTCTGAAAAATGCACTCTGCCTTACATTATCTTGAGGCTGCCTGATGTTATTGGTCCCCGCGACAACACTTATCGCTGGTGGATTTATCAGCTCTGGATGAAACTCCAGCCATATTTAGAGCAAAAAATTATAGTCCCCTCAAACTTTGAGAAACAGCCAATGAGCCTGGTGTATGTTGATGATGTTGCAGCACTGCTTAAAAAATTGGTTCAAAATGATTATCCTAACGCTTACTATCAGACTTTCAATCTGGCTTTAAACGAAAAATTTAGCCTCAAGCAATTTCTTGAAGACATGATAAGTGAACTGAATATAACAGATGTAAACATAACTGTTGTGGATAATCCAAACGCCATAAGGTTGTTTCCGTCAGTCAAATCTGGACCAATAGATACAACAAAAGCAGAGCAAATGCTTCAATGGAAACCAACGAAATGGAGCCAGGTACTGAGAGATACCTGTAGCTTCTATGAGCAGGCCATTAAGCTGTATTATCTGGACAGACCCAGAAATGATGTGGTCAAAACAATGCAAACATACTTGACGTCTAAACCTTATGATGTTCTGCGAGGACTTAGAAATGTTTACGGCTTAGCTTATCCGGAACCAAAGGATGAATTGTAATATATTAAGAATGAATATACATGAATTATGTTCAAATACTTTTAAAGAATAAGTGATTTTTTTTTTCAATAACACTTTTACTTTGTCAAAATTCATCAGTTTCAACTGTATTACTTGCATAAATTAACTCTATTGATCAAAATGTAATTCAAATTCACCTTTTAACTTTCTAAAAATACCATCCATTAATTTAACTTTTTATATCCAAATGTGCCTACTTTATAACATACATGTATTTATCTGAGATTTACTTTATATTGAGAAAATACATGTTACATGTTATTTATAGGAGCATGATTAATACTTTTAAGTCAATTAAGATTTATATTTCTTTACTACCTCTAAAGTGGAAAATGTTTAAGTTTTGCTTCTGCACATTTTATTTCTTATTGCAAGAAATAATTTTTGATAAAATATTTTTTCAATGGTGCTATTATATTGCAAATAAATTTTTATTTAATATATAAATTGAAATTATATTAATGTATATTTTAATGAATTTTTTTTTACACAAACAGATAGTTATAGAAATACATTAAAAAAAAACAAAAAAATATGTTATAAAATGTTTTATTTACAAATGATGGTTAGGGTTAGTAATTAGAACACTTTAAGTTACATTCGAGAGCTGGAGTTGTAAATTTCTTTGAACTAGAATAATATTTTTTCATTGGCTAAGGTTTTGAAAATGTTTTTGCAACACAGTTTTGAAGCATCACAAATTAATCACATCACAAATTAATCACTGATTCAATTATTGTGACGCAACATTTATGACTCAATAAGAAAAAAAGGTTTTTTTTCACTGTATTATTTATCATCAAGACATACTTAAAGTACCATTATTCATGTTTCAATGCTGAAAGAGTTGTTTTGACACTGCATCATCTTCATTATAAAACTAACTTGAAGCTGTGTACCTTATCTGGCGGGTGACTTTGAAATGCCTTGTTCAATGAGCTGTAAATCTGCTGAATCGTCCTTTATGATGTCGATCAAATGCTGAAGACCTTCTTGCTGCTGTTTAAGAATCTGATAATGAGAGGACAAAATTTTTAACTGAGATATTCTGAAATAAATATCCATACATGTAGTATGTATTTATTGTGAGATTTAGCTGAAGTATTCCCAGTATGTGTGTTAACCCATTTATTATACACCATACCATTCTTCGCTACTGTGGCTTAAAGCTTTTTATTTTTCATACGATATATATGTGCAGTATGGTATAGTACAGGAGTAGCCACACATGGGGTTCGATGTGAGCCACACTTTGGGATATGATATCGAAATGTATACTTTAGAAAGCTGTGACAGTCAGTTTATCTAGATGTAATGAACAGCATGGGTCAAATAACAAAACAGCCTGGCTCATTAAAAGCCGAACAAAACTCATGAAACAGCCCCATTAGGCCACCCCTAGTTAAATTTTCCTGAAACGTTCCTTCTTTTATCATTTGTGAGAGTGGTGATGCTAAGTAAAGATTCCCATAGAGAACAAATGATAGCCAAAGTAGATTTCACATGTTCCTAGAAACCATGAGATACAAAGGATGCTGTGGCCGATTGCTTCTACTCAGCCAATGTAAGACAACAATTTTTAAGCTAGCTGAAAAGAGGAAGTTTAGGACCAAAAAAAAAAATCCTAACACACAATTGGTGTTTGAACTCATGTCTTACAGGTCAACAGAGGGATTGTAGCCCCAAGTGCAGAAGAAAATATTAAGCCCTTTAAATAGAGATAATTTGCTAAGTTGAATTTTGCTGTTTTACAGTTGGACTTTGTGGGGCCCATTCAGAATTTGGGGCCCTGGGTGGAGCCTGGAGCCCCCACCACTAAATCTGTCTCTGCAAGTCAAGTTATGCTGTGCTCTAACACAATTAAAAATACTGTTCATTTTTTTATAACATGTTTTATAGCCATCATGCAGGTAACAAGGACATATTGTATGCCATAAAGGCAAATATTTTATTTTATTTTTTAAATTTGAATGGTGAAACAGTTTTTAAAATGGTTCTGGGACATGTTAAAATTAAGTTGTGATTTGGGCAAACGTAATATAATCTGTTGCAAAGAATTCCAGTCTGCTCTAGAAAATGTATTTAAGAAGTCTTTAAACAAAATTAAAGTAACAAGGCGGGAGAAATTCACGAGTGAAAAAATAAGACACATCCATTTGAGATGAATAATATACACCCAAAAATGTATTCCTAGCAATTGTTTAAGAAGTGTATCCTTTTCAAGATTAGTGACAACATATTTAAGTTTTTTTTTTCATCTCAATTAAGACTTGCTTTTCAAATGTCAACATCTTCAAAAAACATAATCAAGACCATTTTATCTTAAAAAAAAATATGAGCTACAAATCAACTGAGAATAATTATTATACATGGCATCATGTCTCAAACTACACCGTATGTTAGAATTACATTCTCAAAACAGCATAAAAAAAAAGAACATTTGGATGCTTCCTATTAACAATATTTTATCTTCAATTACAAAAGATTTTGAAAAATGTTGTTAATCGGTGAGAGTGTGTTCAAAAAATAACCACTTACAATTTTAATTTCTGCTTGTATGTCAGGATCGATCTGGTATGCAGGGTCAGATCGCCCTGACGCCATTTGAAGTTGCATTCTCATCTGTGACATCAACTCATTTAGACGTCCCTGCAAAAATATCATTTTAGATAAACAATCTTTAATAGTACAATACAAAAAAAAATATTGCAGATTTAAAAAAAAAAAAAAAAAACTATGCCAGTTTTACACTTGAATTATGAAAAAATTACTGGCAAACAGACCTTGAACTGCGTTGGATGATTCAACTCCACTTGCAGCTGTTCAAGCTGAACTTTTAAAGTTTCTTCTTCTACTTGAATGGCATAACCCATCTTTCGATAGATTTCTTGTTTTACGATAACCTGTAAAAACAACAGGATTCAAATTATAACATTTTGACATTTAATAAATTCTTCCCTGCAAGGTCGTATTTATGTTGTGGGACAGATGGCCGAGTGGTGTAGATACTCGACTGTCGACCTGAGAGTCCTGGGTTCGATCCTAGGTGAGGAAATTTCCCAGGTGAAATTTGGTGCAAAGTTATCCCACAAGTCCACCCAGCTTTAAATGGGTACCTGACTTAAGTTGGGGAAGTAAAGGCGGCTGGGCATTGTACTAACCACACAATCCCTTTATATGCCGAGGTTATTGAAACAGATGAATTCTACACTTCATATGGCCCGTTGGGGCTAAGGAAACTTTACTTTTACATATTTATGTTACATAATTAAATGCTTGACATTATTTTTATTTTTTTGAACTACTAAAAACTTTTTTTTTAATGGAATGAAACATATTTGAATGATTGCTCATTAGAACAAAGGTGCAGTTCTTGTGTATGTAACAATATGTTGACACCACACTTTTTATGTTCCAATAACTTAATTTATACTTGCCACTTTAATACATTGTTTTGAAGTCAACCCATACCCCTTATGTTTTATCTACTTCTGAAATGGTGTGTTAAATGATATTTTTTTCATTTAATGATGTATTTAATATTATTATTAACGATATACAAGTTCATCTCTATATGTTAGTAATTGAAGTTACAATCAGACAAAATACAGACTTTATGTTAGGAAGTTACAAATTTAGGCAACTCCATTTACAACTCAAGTGGATTGCCCAGGGTTGGTCAAAGTTTCTGAACTGATGGGCACATTGTGTTTGTGTAAATTAGACTGGTGGGCTGGATAAAGAGCAGATGAATGAAGTGTTTATATGACAAAATATGAATAAAAAGAAAACGTCATTGATGTGAGCAAGCAGAGAGGACAGAGGACAGGCTGGATCAAAGAGTATGGTAGTCTTGTCTTGGCCCACGAGCAAGTATGTCCATGTCTGGAATACCCTGTTGTTCTGTTTCACTTTGAAGCTATTTTTTATGTCGGACACTGCCTCATGTGTTTGTTGGCACTGCTATCTATAAATGATGTTGGCGTATTGATGAGATATTATTGCTCTGAGGTGTTACACTTGTTAAAGAATCTCTGGGGGGTGTGTGTGATGGTGAGCCTATCTGCCTGAGTTATCCAAGTAATATTGTACCTCCTAGGTTTAGTTTATCTATACATTTTATAATATTACAGTTACATAATATTATTAATTCTTATAGCTGTTCAAACCAAATTAAATTAAATTCCTGTTACTAGTTTAAACTAATTGTCTTTTTCAAACAATTTATATTTGTGAGTTATTTTTTTTATTAATAGCTAAAGTCAGACCTGCTTTACCCCTTAGATTATGATAATATACAAAGCCAATGGTTTAAATAATTTAAGTCAGTTCTTGACAGCTATTAAGATGATATTGCCTTGGCAATTTCTATTTAATAAACAACTGTGTAATTGTAATATTCTCTACAGATAAATGAACATAAATTAAACTTTTCTTCACTATATAAGACTTTAATCACTTTTTAAATTTTCATCAGAAATTATCAAAACAAACAGGATGGGATAAAACCAATTTTAGTCAATCAATGACAAATGTGGGTTTTTTTTTTTTAGAGAAAAAAATATAATTAAATAATCACTTCAGCTCTTAAAGAATATAATTTAAAATTCACAAAAGTAGAAAGCTTACCTTTAATAACCTATGCCCAAGCTCAAGTTCTTTACGTTTATAATCTTCAAGTTTAGACAACATGGTACTGTGCTGTGTTTGTAAATCGGATAAATCTGAAGCTATGACCTAAAAATGAGTAATAAGCGATTGCAAACAAAATTAAAGTGATTACTGGGAACATTTTTTTCATAAATATAAATATCTATCAGCAATTTATTCTAATGCATTTCTGCTTCTGACGCAGACTTACATCTAATCTTTGCTGATAAAGTTTTGTTTGTTCTGCTTGATGTTTTAATCTTCTCTGAAGTTCTTTGAAGCCGATCATTGGTACAGGAATGTATTTCTCTGGATCTGGATTATCTAACTTGGCTTGCTGCCACAGCAAAGGGTCAACTCCTAAAAGGGGATGAGACCAAGTGGATTGGAATGATACGCTACATTGATGATTTAATTGATTACATTAATTAACCATATTATCAACCGAAAAATATGTATGATTCTATGCAATTAAAAATAACATTAAAAATAGAGAAGAGTAAAATAAACTAAGCTGCAGATGTGGCATCATTGCTTTTTCCTTTAACTTATTTGACATTTTCTAACATGAGGGCAAGTTTTAAAAGAACTTAATTTATTTTTTCCTCTTAGCAACACACACATTTAAATGGCATCAATAATTAATGTAGGCACCTCCAACAAAAACTTATTAGAGAATTCATAAAATACCAAAAATTAAATATCTGTAGTTACCAACCTGCTGGTGGTTTATCTAAATATTCCTTTAGCTGCTCATCTGTCCAGCCAACCTTCGGCAATATACTCTCCACATTCAATTGTTGGCAAATTTGAGCCTTCTGAGTAGGGTGATTTAAAAAGTTGAACAAATCAGTGGCAGTTACTCTCTTAGCAGGTCCCGTGGGTGGACGCTCTAAAACATAGATGACTACCTCTGTTCTGTAAAGTTCAAAAAAATGAGACAGTAATTTTCAAATCTCACCTACCATTAAGATTCTATTTTTTTTCCAATTCTCTAGTAACAATTAAATAAATAAAAAAGACGATAAGGTTTTCTAGAAACTCACTTATCATCGGGCAATGGTTTGATACCCTCAACACAAACACTCAAAGTGGGTTTACTGCCAAGAATTCTCTGTAAAGTGTCCACAATTTGCTGCTGAGCTTTTGTTACATCCTCTTCCCTTCTTCCGAAAACTAAAATTACCTGACCAAGTTCATTGCTTCCTTTTGGTATTAGATGATAGCCTAGTGCCTTAAAAAAATATTAAGATACATTTTAAACAATACTATTAGATACGTAAAAGTGAAGCATAATGGTTTGAAATGTAGAGATAAAAATTAATGTGAAAAAAAAAAGAACCTTAAATCTGCAGAAAGGATTATCTGGTTTAAATTCGACCACGCCATTTTGGGAATAAAAGCCTTTTCCTGTGCCCCAGTAAGCTTGAAGCTGATTCCATTTAGCGATGATTGCATCTCTTTCATCACCATATATCTGGGGTATTGAGACTGCCATAGCAACATTGGCCAGATTGTTTTCTTCTTGTTGGAGAGCATTTGGCGGCTGACTGGCTAAAAAATTTACACAAGAAAAAAAGCTCTATAACATTATGCAATATAGGAAATATATTCATTAAGTAATTTGTTATTATAAAAAATTTTAACATTTTACTTTTCTTAGACAGTGAGAAGATGTAAGCAATCATAACTAGTGTTCCCTCAAAGCTATGCAAGTGTGCGCACACAAATTAACAACAAAGAGTACAATTCCTGGTAGTCATATTTACCAGAACATAGCACAAAGCCAAATATTTTACCTCACACAGCCTTAAGAAAATTAGAGGGAACATTGATCATGACTATTATTACTTTTTTTTTTCTATTTCATCACATAAGTTAATAAAGTATTATAATAATTATGAAATTCAAGCATTTCCAATTTTACCTCCAAACAAACCAGTTGATGGAGCACCAAAAAGTCCTGTTCCACCAAACCCAGATGTCCCCGTTGAGCCAAAGGTAGATCCACCTGTAGCTCCAATAGATGGCTGTCCAGTGCCAAACAGAGACTGTCCAGTCCCTCCAAAAACAGATGTCCCAGTGGTGCCAAAGCCTGAAGGAGCAGAACTGCCAAATGTTGATGTTCCAGTGCTGCCAAATGCTGGTGTTGCTCCAAAACTAGATGCTCCAGTAGTGCCAAAGGTGGAAGTCCCTGTACCTCCAAAAGTTGATGTCCCTGTGTTACCGAATCCACCGAAACCAGGAGTTGTTCCTGTGGATCCAAGACCAAAACCTCCAGTCCCAGTTCCGAATCCACCAAATCCTGAATTTAAACAATTTAAATATCATAAATCATTTATATAAGACCCAAGATAAATCTAATTCAAAATCTCAAGAATGAGTTAGATAAAAGAAATATAAAATACTTGATATCCAGACAGTAATTCGGATACAAAAAATGTCTATAAGAAAACAAAATGAGCTGAAATTTTTTTTTTATTCAAATATGTTACTTGAGCAAAAGTGAACAGTGGAAAGAAAATTTGAGTTTTGGATGTAGTAATGAAAACAAACAATTGCTAATTGCCTAATTTAATAGTGTGATCACTAAATATTTTCTAACCACCTGCCTATAATTACTTAAATTTTCCCACCACTCCAAATAGTTAATCCACAAAAAATGTATACAATTGCATTTTTTTTTTACTGTATATTAAAATGAAATTTAATGTAGAGTTAAGGTAATATTAGTTACAGAATAAATATTGTTTGTAATAAATTTGCAAGCTGACAGTTAATCGTTAGTACACATTCCAAACAAAACAAAAAAAACAGGCGAGTTAACACTGACAAAATTAGAAAGCATTTTGACACTTTCCATAGACAATACTCCACCTAAATACAAAGCCTAAAAATATTATAATTAAACTATGAAATCATAAAAACTTCAATTTTTATATAATCCATGATTTTATGACTGTTTTACAGATTGATTCATCAAACAGTAAAGTTTCATCCAATAATGTTTAACAGCTTATAAGTAGAATAACAAAAACTAAAATTATAAAATATTTAATAATATTGTTATGTGCTCATGTTTTCAAAATAATAAATCAAGGCCGAATAGCTATTAAATATTATATTTAACATTGACGGTATGCAATTTATGGGTCACTAATGTTTCTGAGACAATAAATAATTTAGTTAATGAAAAAAAAACTCCTAAACTAATTAAATCTAGGTACCAAATTAAGATTTAATCATGCCCTAACTAATTTACAGATCAGGGAGTTACCTCCATGACATTAGTAATTATTAATTTATATAGGAACTATAGCAATCATGCTGAATCTCTCCAGTATACTAATAGAATTATTCTAATATTAATGCTAACATAATGCTCAAATTACAAATATTTTATTACTCCACTATTGCGTATTACATTTTTTAATAGTAAAATATAGTCTGCATAGTTTATATACACCTAGGCAGTTAGAGTATAGTCAGTATAGAACAGTGTATCATCACTGATGATGATATGAGTCGCTAACTCATATAGACACATAGTTAATACAAGAATGTAAACCTGTTGAAGTAGATGTTGTTGGTGTGCTGAATGAAAATGATGAAGATGATGTTGGTGCCCCAAAACCACCAAATAACGATGGTGCAGATGTTGTGGCTGCACCAAACCCTCCGGTGCCAACACCAGAGCTAGGAGTGGTACCACTTCCAAATGTTCCTAAGCCAGTGCTGCTACCAGTTCCAAAGCCCGTTGTACCAGTGCCGAAACCTCCAAAACCAGTAGAGGCCGTGGAAGTCGGTGCGCCAAAAAGTGATGGCTGAGTTGTGGCACCAAAGTTGAATGCCATTAGATTAATTTTAACAAAACAGAACAGAATAGATATAGTTTAGTAATCAAGTCTTGCGCTTCAAACGAAAAGTATGTGGATGTATAGCGACCAGAAATTAGCAGTTCAAAACTATATTCCGGATCTAGAAAGATAGACTAGAAACCGAAAAAATGTCTGTTTCAGATAATCACTATTTAGTTGTCTTAAAATAAGTTCAAAATTTTAGTTCGAAATGAGATTTAGCTTGAAAAAAAATATTAATAATTTATATATTATGTAGATTTGAAATAGCATACTCTTTGCTGCAATAAAAATTATTTTTGCAATTTCAATTTTATAAAATTAGACTACATTGGTGCTTTTTTCTATTTTGATAGTTGGAGAAATCTTTAATTTACAGCACACTGTTTTGAAACATATGACTATTGTGGACTTGCAACTTTTAAAACATTTCCAAAGTATGGAGGAAACAGACTTGAGTGATGATTCAAGTAGTTGTGAAGATACTTCTTCTAGTGATGAATCTTGTTCTAGTGAGGAAACTAACATCTCCACAGACGATGTGAAAACAAAACACAAAGATTTTAAAATGTCCGTGTTACACAGTTCTAGCAACGATGTAGAAGTAACGTACATGTTTAGAGAATTCTTGAAGGATAATGTTAAATCAAATAAAGGAAAGGTGCATTCTTCCATCAGAATAGGAGGTTACGAAAAAGACTTTACCCCTTGGTGGGAAAACTTAACTAAAGGCAAAGTGAATAATAATAAAATTAACCAGTCCCAGAAAAAAGGTATTTGGAAGTTCGGAGAGGCTACGGTTCTGTCCAGACAGAACCCGTATTTTTTTTCGCAGTGGCTACGGTTCGGTCCGACCGAACCCGTATTTTTTTTACTTCGGGTACCAGCCATAGATAATATTGCTCAACACACTAATCCTGAAAAAAAAAAATTATATATGCCATGTTCCTTATACCCTAATATATAATGGTTTTGGCTGGTGTCGTAGCCACTGCGTTTTTTTTCTGGGTACCACCATACTTATTATTGCATATTTTTTTTTGTTTTTGGGGATAGGGTTATGGTCCAGCATAGATATTGCTCCTAATCCCCTATTCCTAACCCTAGCCCCGAAAACAAAAAATATGCCTGAAAACAAAAAAAATATGCAATAATAAGTATAGCTGGTACCTGGAAAAAAAATACGGGCTCTGTCTGGACAGAACCGTAGCCACTCCGTTGGAAGTTTTGTCATTTTTAGACTACTAAAAAAAAGTAACAAAAGCTAAAGAACCTATGTAAAAAACCATGAAGTACAGAGTTTTTTTTTAGCCAGTTTGATGGTTCTTATACTGGAGCCACTGCATTCCAGCTTATAGTGAACTATTATGACTAACACTATGCAGAACAGCTTTTCCCACCTAGGATCGACAGGTTTGCAGTTAAACACTTTACAGCTAGCCCATCACAACTGAGAAAATTCATTATAAAAACGAAATATCTTAGATCCTATAAATCACTTATGAGACTTTTTTTGTGGTGCTTTTCCCTCATCCCCCATAGCCAGTAATAAAATAGCTTTGGTGGCACCACATGAGATATAGCGTGTATTAAACCATGATCTGAACAGTTGCGTAGCAAGGGGGAGCATCATGCCCTGCGCACTACTCACAAAGGGGTGCCAAAGGGTATATTTTACATATAATATGTTGTTTTCAAATGGAGGGGGGGGCGCTAAAAAGGTATTGTGCCCAGGGAGCGAGTTAAGCTCGCTTCGCCACTGGATCTGAAATATCCATTGTTCCTGGGTCCTTTATGTTGACATTCAAATGCTTTACCATGAGACCATCCATTCCACCAAGAGGTAGAATTTTTTTTGTTTTCAGGCACACCAGGGGGCTTTCCACTGATTCCATTTTTTTTCAATAGGCTTTTTTTTATTGGGGGTTACACTTCACTGAAATAAGGAAATAAACAGAAAAATATTTCTGCAACCATGAAAAAACATACCATAAAGCACCTTAAATGGGACAAATACCACAACATTTTTTAAACATTTTTTTTTTTTTTATAATAAATGCTCTGTTTATTTTGTGAGAGGCAAGCAAGTAGATGTGGCAGCATTCATTTGGTGTGTTAGGTTTATGTTAAGCAGGGTACCACTGTATTTGTATATTTTACACTTTTCCCCTCATAAGAGATTCCTGTCTAACATTATGGTTAGCAAATTTTCATATTTCAAAAACATTACCAATTGACAAATAATTTAAATGTTGTTTTTTTTTTAAGATTGAGGATTTAGTAATGCATATTTCATTTTGAAAAGAAATTAACTTTTTTTAAATTTTCACTTTTGTGAGCAACAAAAAGTTAAAACCCCCAATTAGAAATGTGCTGTTCATTACTGATTTCAAATCCATGACCCTTGATAAAAAAATTATGTTTTGTTCCTGTATTAAATATTAGCAAAGATAAAACATATATCAACTGTCATAAAAGGTATTTTAGCTTTTACTTAACACCTTAAAATTAACAATCAATATTAGGGGCTCATTTTTAAGCCTGTATTCAGCCATGTTTAAAAAATAATAATTTACAACTGTTCAATTAATTTAGCTATTGTTGAAATGATTTTTTTTTATATCATTTCAATTAAGATGATTCATTTGACAACTGGTTCAGCACAAATGCAGTAGGAAAATCAGATTGGCTGTGTGGACCATGGTAAGATATATGTGTGCTAAAATATGATGCAAATTTTTAAATATGTTGCGAGTTCTTATTACTGCTAGGGATATTTCATTTTAAAAAAATGTGTTTTCCTCTTAACAGCCCTATGAAAGAATCAATCAGTAAACCTCAAGTTCAAGATATAGTAAGTTCCTGTATCAATATTTTATGTTCCTTACAGTTCTCTTCATTTTGAGTTTTTTGTACAGAATTTTTATTTATGGTTGTTTTTAAATTTTTCATCGTGCCAGGAAAATTTTCAGGCATGCCAAGTTTGTAATTGCCATTCCTGATCAACATTAAATTTAAAGATGTTTTTGATTACTTGACCTGTATAGTTCATAAATTGTTACATTAACTACTACGTTACATGTCCATTATAATCATGGCTTGTATTTACTCTCTGCTAAATAATGATTAATATCTACATGTGCTATATAATTATTCTTCTTGATGGTTTGTTCTTAGCGATATCTGAAGTAAAAATAATTTTTTTTTTTTTTAGAAAAATTACAAAAATTAAATATCGGTCCAAACTAGTATTTCAACATTTCTTTGTCATTAAAAAGCTATTATATTTTGTTTCTACAGCCTGTGCCCTCTATATATGATAGGAAGCCAACTACTAAAGGTCGCAGAGCATTAAAGAAAGAGAGAAAGGTATTAGATTATGTTAATAACATAGTTTTTTTTTAATGTTTTCAAGCACTTAGTCCAAAAAAAAAGAAAAAACAGTTTATCAGTCTAGTAATTACTATTATAAAATTTAGGCAGAGAGACAGATGACAACTGGCAGCAAGTGGTTTGGCATGAAGGCACCAGATCTGGATGACAAGCTGAAGAATGACATGGAACTGATCCGTATGAGAGGTGTTTTAGACCCAAAAAGATTTTACAAGCACCATGACAGGAAGGGCTTACCAAAATACTTTCAGGTTATAAATTGTTACATTTTGTTTTGATTACATTATTTTTTAATGCATGACATGCATTTTCTTTTACATACCTCTTTTTTTAATCGTTTTTTTTTTTTTTCACTGTTCTAAAAATATACAGATGGGAACAGTTATGGATGAAGGCACAGACTTTTATAGCAGCCGCCTTACACAGAAACAGAGGAAACAGAATCTGGTTGATGAACTTATGGCTGATGCTGATATTAGACAGTGGGTTTTCTTGTTGTTGTTTTTTTTTTGTGTGAATGTAGTCTGTTATTATTATAATGATACCAGCTGAACCCTGCAAAACATTTGCATAGAGTTATATCCCCTTAGGCTTGATCGGCAGGCGAGGTTATTTTTTGGTTTCGGGCAGATCCGATTTTTTTTTTCATGATTGTATTTTAAACTGGAATACTGTTATATTGTGGGACGGATGGCCGAGTGGTGTAGATACTCGACTGTCGACCTGAGAGTCCTGGGTTCGATCCTCGGTGAGGCCCATGGAATTCTTCCAGGTGAAATTTGGTGCAAAGTCGTCCCACAAGTCCACCCAGCTTTAAAATGGGTACCTGACTTTAAGTTGGGGAAGTAAAGGCGGCTGGGCGTCGTGCTAACCACACAATCCCTTCATATGCTGAGGTTATAGAAACAGATGAATTCTTCACTTCATCTGCCCTGAAGGCCCGTTAGGGCTAAGAAGGTTACTTTACTTTTTTACTGTTATATTTATTCTTTACTTTCGATTTAACACAGCGCCCAAATCGCTATTATTATATTATATACTTGTAATGTCAATACCGGTTTGTTGGTAATAAAATGATTGCTGGATATTAGTTGGAGAGAGTAATGACTAATGATGGGCCTTGCGTCGGGGCACCATGGCTACTACAAACAGGTGAACTCTATATCATCTACCCCTCACCCTTCCCATTTTTATTTATTTATTTAAGCAGTTTGTACTGCGGATGATTTATGCTAATGCATTTTTCTATTTTCAGGTATAACAAGCGAAAATATGCAGAACTGCAACAGAAGATGAGGTTTAAACAAAAAGCTAAAGGCCAAAAAGGACATAAGAAGATAAAGAAATGATTTTTACCCTTAGCTGGGAAAATTTTTATTTGGTTTAAAACTTTTAATAAATTTTTTTGAAAATAAAAATTTGATATTTTATTTTATTTTTTATATTGTCTGACTTAATATATCTATTACAAGCAAGTTATACAAAAATTTGGCAACAGCAGTTAAATCAGTAATCAGCATTATACCATTATGTGTCCCAAGAAAATTTATTTCAAAGTAATGCAATCTATGAACCGCTTGGTTTGTTTCTACTTTACATTGATAAATAAATGTATGTCTCATGCAAGTAAATTAATACAACCAACAAATCAAAGTGCATCATTTATTGGGAAATACCTTTTTTTTTTCTTTTTCTAAAAAAGTTATATTACGCCAGGCCTGTTCTTATTTTTACCCACTTTTCCTGTTGATTTGTATGTACGTCTGGATGGAATTTAGTAATCAATTTTTAACCCACTTCACATCACTGGATTTCTTTTAAATTTTTGCTTCACTTGCTTGCTTCCAATGACATTATTATGGTGATCACCCATGCTTTATTCTCAGTCTGATGAAAAATTATTTTGTTTACTTTATAGTGCGTTTAATAGTATGACAGTACATCTCACTGCGCAAAACGTCTACGAGTGCCAGATTTTTTTAAAAGCACAGTGTGGCCCATAATATACCTCGAGGGAGGGGTGTGTGCGCTCATAAATAAACTTTGTCCCTGGGGGGGGGGGTTGAAAATCCTATATGTGCCTTTACTGACTGGCAATTTGCAAGGTCTTTGCATCATATGGGGCAAGTGTTTACTCCATTTGCCACATCGCATCCATCTGTCAAATTGGGTAAATAAATGAAATTGTGTGTGTAACCTGCTCTCATTACCCATAGTACATTCAGCTTTGACAGAAATTTAGAATCTACACACACAAAAAAAACTCTATATACTACCAAGCAGTGCTCGATTTACCACCGGGGATATCCCAGGCACTGAGGACTGTCATCCCCGGCTCTGCGGAATTTTTTTTTCATCCCCAGCACTGATTTTTTTTTTTAAGTCGAGCGAGAACTGGTAAATTTTGAAGGTTAACTTCATAATTGGGTACTACGTTTTATCTACTGAATCAATAGAAATAAACGTACAGTAAGAGTTCGAAGTATTTTATTGTAATCTTTGGTTCTAATTTTATGTTCCCTATTAATTCGTCCCTCGTAAGTCGTCAGGCGCAAGTTATCAATCGAAAAATGTTTTTTTTTTTATATAAAAATCCAGACAAAGATTTAAAGTAATATTTTTATTTTATAATTTTAAATTAAGTTGCTAAAGAGCCGTCTTGCAAAAACGTTAACCCAAACAAAGTTGTCTTATACAAACAAACAACTATATTTCAAGGAGGCAAATCTCAGAAAGATGATCTTCATACTGCGTGTAAGTCATGTGTTACAGTATATCCGTAGCAATAATTTATTACAAGTTTAGATTATCCGACTTTAATAAGTTTAATTTGAAGTTGAAATCAAATTACCTAAGTAGCTGGATGTACTGATAAAATAATGTTTGAATCTGCACCAGCCCCGTAGCGTGAAAATTTTACAGCAGGGGCCAGGCATTCTACAGCAGGGGCCAGTCAATAGCAGAGGGGGCCAGGTAATACATTTTACTAGGTAGAACAAATAAGCAGAGGGGGCACCACCCCTTCCCCCGCACGTTACGGGCCTATTCTGCACGCACTAGATTTATGTTTAATGGTAACACTGGAGTAAAACCATTTGCTCGTAAATAGTGTAATATAAGTTTTCAAGACTTATTCACAGCTATAAGATACGTCAAATTCTACCAGCGGTGTATCTTCAGGCAAACTAACAACAGAATTAGTTATGGAACAACGTCATAATTTGTTTAAATAATTGAAATAACTATGAGTAATGGAATATTTGATTTCAACAAACAGAGAATACTTGAAAATTTAGCATTTTTTTTGTTAAAAATAAAATCATTGCTTGTCCAATTAATGTGCAGTTTCAAATTTGTTTGAACCAACGTGAACTATGTTAATTTAGACATATGTTTTCCCCATTTTTTAAAAATATTTTTGTTGGTTTTGTCTATGAAAATAAATTAGTTACTTGTTGGTCCGTGGTTTGTAAATTGGAGAGATCCTCAAAAAAATTGTTGGCATCTCGCCGCCGCTGGGGATGCCGGGGATATCCCCTGTACTGAGAATGGACATCCCCGACTCTGGTTTAGTTTTTTTCATCCCCGCCGGGGATGACATTTATCCCCGGATCTGCAGAAAATATCGTTCATCACCGGCACTGGTTTTTTCTTAAATCGAGCACTGCTACTAAGCCCCTTTTGATGAATATGGTAAGGTTCACGCAGTGGCGTCACTAGGAGGGTGCGGGGGGTGCGGACCGCACCGGGTGACACCCTCACAAGGGGTGACACCAAAATGCAAAATATCTAGTTTTAGGCCTATATTCTTATTTTGTAATTTAAAATAATTCAAAGCCGTATTTAATTTTTAAAAATAAATAAAAATATCTCCGATTATTAACAGCAAATGACTTTATAAGGCTTCGAAAAAAATTAATGCCAAATATAAAAATATCTCCTATTATTAACAGACACTGCGTACTTTTTATTATTAATTATTTTAATGAAATTATTGGTATACTTGCACTGACCTATAGATGTCAATTATTTATTCTTCTATTGTCGTTGTAAATTTATGTATAAATTTTGCTAAGAATGCTGTATGTCTATGGGGTGTCATGAGAGGGGTGACACCATGTGACACCAACCCTAGTGACGCCACTGGGTTCACGGGTGGTCCTATTTTCTCACCCCCCCCCGCCCATCATAGTGCCTCAGACACACCCTCGAACTATGTGGGATGGCCTCACATTAGGAGCGTTTTGGTACGATAAATAGACTTATATTAATGGTTCTAGGCTCCGTGACTTTTAACTATAATGATATGGGCTCGGATCTATATTTAAATATAGAGGTCAGTGTCACACACACACACATTAGTTAAAAAAAACAAAACAAATAATTTGAGCATTTCGAAAACGCCGGTAACCCTCCCCCTCCCCCCAAGGCTCGGGGTCACAGAAAAGTGTATAGCCCCCCCCCCCCCCCCCCCAATTTGCGTGGTCGCGTGTTAGCAAATGTGGTTATGTCCGCCAGTTGGCGATGACACTCCTGATTATACCACCCAAACACCTGTGATTTAAAAAAAAAAACCTTATCAATACTATGTACCAGTCAATAGTCGATAATGAGTTTTAAAGTGTCATTCCCCAGTGGGACAGCCCATCCATCTAGTACACGTAGTAAGGGAACGGCACCACCTGTTTCAACACATGACGGACACATAACATTGATTTGTCGTTTATGATCGGTAAAATTGCAAGTAAGACTAAGAGTACCTATACAATGTACCCAAGGTACGAGTGAGTAGGCCTACATACAGTACCGTTCTTACGTTGTTGTTGTTTTTTTTTTGCCTATTCAGTTTTCATCAATATTTGGTGGCCCTCTGATCACCATATATAACAGACATAAATACTGGAAAGGGGCCCCCTTTCTTAGTGGGGGGGGTGAGACTAAGGCCTTGTTATCCTATTCATAATAACGCCTATGAGTACAAGTACCCAAGGTGCAAGTACGACTACTAAGTACTCAAAACAGTGTTATCGATTAGTACTCGAGAAGGCCTTGGTAAAACAAGTAGCCGAACAAGTACATGTACCGCCATCTCTCACGTGTAGTGTCGACATACTTGATAAATCGTTTCTTGTTTAGGTAGCCTATCAGGCCGTGACGTGCGTTTTGTCTGGCCCCCTCTGCTTGTTTGCTCTACTTATATATAGTAACATTTATTTCCTGCCTCCCCCCCCCCGGCATTTATTGGCCTGGCCCCTGCTGTAAAATTTTTACGCGAGAAAATTTATTACAGATAGGCCTAAAAGGCGAAATCTATCCATGAAATGAGGTCACCATCTGGGAGCACCACATTGAAAAACATCACGGATCTCATTTCAATCTTTGACAGTTGACAGCCAATAGCCATGCTACGTGGCGTGGATTGCTATATCAATCTAGTTGACTGGAGAATCAGTGTTTCTACACATACTGTATGGTTTACAGCATAAACATATATGTGGTTTACAGCATAAATATATCTATGGTTTACAGCATAAATATATGTAGGCAAAAATACAGCATAAATATATCTATGGTTTACAGCATAAATATATCTATGGTTTACAGACATATAAATATATCTATGGTTTACAGAAACTGTGAACGCCACCTGGTCATTGTTTTCTTTCTCGATAAACAATCCGTCAGTGAGTTAAACGACAACTCCAAGGTCAGACCTCCTTTCTATCTTGCTCCATTAGAAAAATTTGATTGTTTAGGTGGACGACCACCTTCAACACCTAATGCCAACGCCTCACCCCCACACCCAATCCCCAATCAACATTTCCGAAATTTAACAGACGAGGTTGTTAAAAAAACCTCGACTAATTCTATCAGGTCATTTTAAATATAACATGGACAGTTGGACACAAGTAAAGAAGTTCAGCTTCTCTTTGACCATTAGCCTAACTTCATTCTTCGGATTTATGTACGGACTATATTTAGATTTAGTCATGTATAAATGAGTGAGAAATTGTCATATGTCCTTCAATATTCGGCACGGACTGACATATAGCCTACTATCTGAACTTATAAAGGGCCCCATAGCTCAAATAGCTTAGGGCCTTATCACGTCTTAATCGGGCCCTGATTTAGTAAAGAGACATCCAATAAGCACATACATAATTTATAACGTCTCTGAAAAAAAAAATCTTACCAGCACAAAGTCGACAAAAAATGGACCGGCGAATACAAGATCAACATTACAAAAAATCAATACAAGACTTTAATCTAGCGGGCCTATCTAAGTATTAATAATTTAAAAATAAAAAAGTTCTCTTCTTAGCCCTAACGGGCCATCGGGGCAGATGAAGTGTAGAATTCAACTGTTTCTATAACCTCGGCATATGAAGGGATTGTGTGGTTAGCACAACGCCCAGCCGCCTTTACTTCCCCAACTTAAGTCAGGTACCCATTTAAAGCTAGGTGGGCTTGTGCACCAAATTTCACCTGGAAAAATTCTCATGGTTCTCACCGAGGATCGAACCCAGGACTCTCAGGTTGACACTCGGCCATCCGTCCCACAATAATTTAAAATGCCGAATCAGTATTGCAAAGTGAGTTGTTGTTTTTTTTTGTTTAACATAAAAGAGGGACATTGAGGTATCAACGCTGTTCCATGTATATATACAAGCCCACCGACAGAAAGTTCGGGCCCCTGGACAGGGCTGTCACGGGCTCCCAGTGCTGATAATAATATTTTCAAAAGTTGATTGACCAGCTCAGTTCGGGCCCCTAAAACTCGCCGGGCCCCTGGGCATTTGCCCCCCTGCCGCCCCCCCTCGGTGGCACTGCATGTATACATGCATATAAATCTATCATCTCTTTAATATTGACATTAGAAGATAACCGAAAGGACGTGCTCGGGGGCTGGAGGCAGAGCCGTAATTAAAAATTTGGGGAAGGGCTTAGACAAAGAAGCATTTTGCCCTAGACAAAAGCCTAGTAAAAGCTATAACCTCATGCACATATTAGTATGCAGTCCCGTAGCGTGAAAATCCTACAGCAGGGGCCTGACCAATAGCGGGGGGGGGGAATTTATTACAAAGTAGAGCAAACAAGCAGAAGGGGCCAGACGCAGGGGAGCCCCCCCCCCGTTAGTATGTAGCAGTTTAGAGATCCGAGGCTTAGACTTTCAGAATTATGGGTGTCCTAAGCAAAAGTACTTCTCGGAGTTTAGAGATCCTAGACCATCAATATAAATATCTTTCACCTTATCACTTTCAATAGAAAACAGAGAAAGATCATAAAGCTTTCCTCTAACCAAAGCGAATTTCGCGTATCTAGGTAGCTCGCGAAATTCGCCCCTCTTTCGCGGCAATGTATTTATATGGAGATGCTCAAACCGCGTAGAATTTCCGCGGCGGTGCAGAGAAATTTCGCGGCATCGCTTCTTTCAGAGTTTTTTCGCGTTTCACGAGTGTAAACAATCCAAAATGGCTGCCTAGAAACATCGACTCAAATGAAAATCAAGGTTAAAATTGATATAAATGTCTTAAAATTAACAAATAAGACTTACATTTATATATAGCAACTTGAATTATATCAGATTATACCAAAAAGTAAGTGTTTTTTTCACTTTTTACTTGTAAAATACCATTAACTGTAGAAAATATATCATAAGACGTCTTCAAATAAACAAAAAGAAAATTTAAAAAATCATTATATCCGGTCGGCTGACGCCTACGTTCGCTTCGCTTAGGTGTAGCGAGGGTTTTTCGCGCTTTGAAAAATCTCACGTGAGAAATAGCGCAGCGGTACGCTTCGCTTTGGTTAGAGGAAAGTTTTAAGCCTTGGCAGTCCCATAGTGGATGGCAGGTAATTTTTTTTAATCAGTTTTAGATTTGAAAAGCTCCTCTCACATGAAGCTACACGGAGTAGTAAACACATGCAATAATTGCCGGCTCAGTGAAAGCAATGAATTTCAACACATCAATTGTTGACCACTCTTTGGCGTTGTCAAGATCAATATCTGCCTGCCTTCAGATATCTTCTCACCCTTCATATCTCTTTTTAAAGCTCAACTCGGGATAACTCATCATAGAAAAATGAGAGTGTGTGATATGTGTGCTGTTGAACACAATTCCAAAATCCTTTGCAGCCTTTATATCCATATATGATCTCCTTCAAATGATGTGCCAGGACATTTATAAACTCATTTTGAGTTACAGGTGATATGTAACATAATATAAGATACGGATGCCTCTATTGTACATGTATAATAATGTAGATTGTCCTCTTTGATCTCAGTATGAACTCTTTAAACACTGTGTTATATTCAAAAGCATCTTAGCCATCTCAAGAATTGTATTCATTTAGGCCTACCTAAGATCCAGATGCTCTGCAAGGTGGCACCCCAATTGCATGTTCTGCTCTGGATGGGGGCACCCTGTGCTACTGCTCTGCATGGTGGCACCCCAGGATACTGCTCTGCTTGGTGGCACCATGTGCTAATACTCTGCATGTTTGCTCCCTATGATACTGCTCTTCATTGTGACACCCTGTGCTACTGCTCTGCTTGGTGGCATCCTGTACTCATCCTCTGCATGCTCCCTGTCCTACTGCTCATGTTTTTAAATATGATCGGTTATAATACCCGACTAGACAGAGTTCTTTCTGATATGAAATTTAGAATTGTTCAGTTTGGTGTTACTCCTATGTGGGTGCCACCCTGTGCGGCCCGCACTCCCCCCCCCCCCACACACACACCAGTGACGCCACTGTTTCTTCGTCTTCTACGTCCACTTTCTCGACTTTGAGTTATTTACTGGATATAAACTCAACTGTCAAAGCATGGCTTTAGAATTATGCAATTAAAAAAAAATATCGGTTGTCAAACGAATGACGACTATTTTTCAAAAAATGGAAGAGACCAGACGAGGCGAGCGCAATGTACATAACCCGAATCAATATGATTACGAATTTGCTTTGTTGATGTTGTTGTGGACGTTTGTTTTTTCCAGGCACGTGATAGCTTCTTTATTTAGAAAATAAGTAATGTCACGTGACCTTATTTCAAGCTACTTGATTGGCTTGACGTATGCAACGCTTTAAGGCCGTCAATCCCATGATGCTTAGCTTCCTGACAACATGGTAGAATCATAGAGGAGGAAATGATATTATCATATATTTATTGGAATCATTTAATTTACCAGTATTAGATTTTGTGGAAAGCATTTATCACTTTCACCATGGCTGAAGAAGTAGTGGAAAGCTACAAAACTTCACTTGATGAATTGGTTATAAATAGTAAACCTCAGATCAGCATGTTGACGATGTTAGCTGAAGACCATGTACAATATGCGAGTGAAATCATCAGGGTCATTGAAGAGCAAATCAAGAAGGTTCAGATTTGTTTGTTGTATATTTGTTAAGCATTGTTTATTTGAATTTAAGATTTTTTTCTAATATTAATATCATAGTCGGTAATTGACATTATTTGTTATTAACGTAGACGTGATAAAAATATATCAATAATATTATAATGTACGAATTTATACTGTTCCTGCGCAACAAAGACTTTAAATAACTGGTAATATGTCGATCGTAGGATAAATTAGCTATCCTAATTAGCGGTTAGAAAATCATATATTCATTATTTCAAAACGTTGAAATTGATACATTAGGTTTTTTATGGGTTTGATAATTATAGGCCAACAGATTTGTCACACTTAGTGATTGTTTCTGAAAATAATAATGTAGCCAAATTTTTATCTTTACTTGAACTTTGTTGGATATAAACTTTTCAGAAAACTGCTTTAATAAGAATTTTATAAACTAATAGTATTTTGTTGGATATTCTCATCAAAATTAAAACTCCCCATGTTATGTGGCTGTAGAGGATTTTCCTCCTTGCTTTTCTTTTTCCCATTGACTGGCATTGTATAATTATTGCACACTTTAAAATATTAATATTATAAATAACTTGTTTGTTAATTTAGCTTTAAAACTATAAATGAAAAAAAAATATAAACAATTTTAGAATGGGAACAGCAGTTTTTTGAAAATGTTATATGCAAAGGGAAAATTCCCCTTGTAAACATTTTGAAACTGTCTTAATTTTAATACATTTTGACACAAAGATCTATTTCCAAACATTACTTTTTGGGAACAATGATAGCAAGTGTCAATGCGGAAGATAACATCTTACTCTAGTCTTTAAAACAAGCTTGATAAGATCAAGCTTTGAGATACCGTGTTGACTTAACTGTTGTTTGTAACTAAATTATATGATTATGTTATCACTTGTTTTATCAATTTGTTTTATTTTATTATTTATTATTTTTTTTTTTTTTAAGTTTTTTTTTCAGCTGAAATGTTTATTCTGATGTGCTAGTAAAAATAAATATTTTTGACTAATGTGGTTTTTTTTAGTCATTAATGTAATTTTAATAGATGTTTTTGTGTGTTTGTGTGCTGTCTGCTGGTGTTGTCATACTATGTTTATTTACATATAATACACTGCTAAAATTTGTGCAATCTTTATGAAATGCCACACTTGCAGCGGCAAAGCACAAACTGGCGCTATCTTTTTTTTTAGAATTAACATAAACAGATAATCACAGCAGTCAAAAAATTTATTTTGAGACATACTTTCCTTTCATTCAACTAACTGTCACTTGCCGATTCTGGTGAAGTGGCCAGCTGTCTATCCATGATTGGAAGATGTTTGCTTTAAAGACAATACTCAAGCCTTTGCTGCAAAAAATTGTATTCAGCATAATCTTTATGCTACAAGTTTTATTTCTAAACTAAATCAATGGATGTCTTACCTGTTTGCTTTGATTTGATGTCAGAATACTTGAGCTTTGCTACAGACCAATTAATACAACATGATTCTTGTACTAAGGTTTTCTCCACAGTCAATTTTAGTGATGTAAAATATTTAAGAAATGTTCTTTGAATGTTTTACAAACAAATGAAAAATAATTTAAACAAGATGCTCAAGATACACAAATATGCCACACAATTAAAATTTCTTTTAACTATTATAAATTACAGTGAAACTTAATGATCTTAGTTTATAAAAAAAATCGAACAAATAAAATAAAATCTAAAATGTATTCTACATTTATTTGTGTGTTAAAAATCGGCATACACAATAAATACAAGGCACATTTAATCTGTTTACGGATCAGTAGTGCACATTACTTGCATAAGTTAATAAAAATGGAGTAGTAAACAAAAAATACACATTGAACAAATCTGACAAACGTGACATGTTGCGTACATAATGCAAGTACAGCAAGGAGTTCTCAATACATTCCCCAAGAATGTTACAGTATTTTGTCTAGTAGACAGCAGTATTAGTCTTTTAATTGACGAATGGCTGCTTGCTAAATCCAAGAAAAGTTGGCAGGTAAGAAGGTCAAGGTAAGGGCTTTCATATCCTCAACATTTGTCATTTCTAATGCTGATTTTTCTATTTCAGGTGCTTGGTATAATGATTAAGGCAGTCCTGAGCAAATCAACGGTGTTGGTACTGCAAGTCTTGTGATGACAAGCTTTATGAATAAACACATGCTTTTTTAAATTTCTGCTTTTATATATGAATTACAAATTTATTATAATTCTGACAGGTTTCAGTTTCAAGGAAGCTTCCGATTATGTATTTGATCGACTCTATTATAAAGAATCTTTCAACAACAGACTATCCTCAACTGTTTGCTCAATGCATTGTTCAAATATTTTGTGGAGTTTTTGAAGAGGTAGCTACAAGTAATTATTTTTTGGGAAAATGCTAATCATGATTTTTGCCTCATGCTGCTGTTTTAACTGAATAATAAACTTTGAATTGTAATTATATCTGTATTGTTTTTTTTATGCAACTTTTCGGTAGTTTTAAATTTAGTTTAGTAGTTAATTTTATGCCCTTTTATACATTGTGCTTGGAGATTTTCCAGAACAGGCTACACCATTTTATAAATTTTTAAGATGGTCAAATGAAGTGTGCATGCATGTATTGTAATTAAAAAAACGGCGACTTTTTTGTGTTTATTATTAAAATGTCCATCACATTAATTCTTTTATTTTTTTTATAACGTTAGACTATATTAATAACATTATTAGTAATTCTTCTATGGTCCCTGTTAAAAGTGAATGTTATTGCCGCAGTTAAATTTGAGTTGTCTATATTTTCAGTTTCATTTACCCCCCTAACGGTGGATGCATATTATTTATACTGATAAATAATTTAAATAAGCACTATGGTGTAAAGTTCATATTTTTAAAAAATATTTTTACTCTGAAAATTTAATGCAGCATACTTAAGACTTAGCTAATATAATATAGATACGTATAACTTCATATTTTAAAATAAATGCCATAAAATCATAAAATCATAAAATAAATGTGCTGGAAATTGAGCGAAATTATTCGGTTTACATCATAATGCATTTGAACTGATTTTATTGACTTTAGCTAAATTGGAAATATACATTGAGAGCTTAATTTGATTGATAAACCCATTAGGTTGATGAGAAGACCCGAACATCACTTTACAAATTAAGACAAACGTGGGTAGAAATCATACCCAACAAGCAACTTTACATCTTAGATAGGAAAGTTCAGCTCATAGATCCTGCTTGGCCCATCACAGCCAAACCTCCAGAACATGGGAACATCCATGTTAACCCTAAATTTTTGAAGGTACTTTTTTTCTCTCGTATAATCATTTCAACTTAACTGCCACCAGTGGTTGGGTTTGATTTTTCAGTGTTGTTCATTCTGTAGACCAAAAATAGGTACTGTTAGGTCATTTATTTTTTATACTATCTCATGCAGCCAAATAAAGAGAAAGAAAGAAGCCCGCAGTTTAGTCCTGTGCAGCCTGAACCATCATTTACTGATGATAGCTATAAAGATGAGCTTTTATACACTAAAGAAAAAGAAATCGAAGCTCTGCGCCTAAAACTTGAACTGGCAGAGACAAAGGCAAAATTAGATGCGCAGAAAAAACAGGTCAACACATGAAAGATTACTTTTTTTGTTTGTTGTAGTATTACAAGTTGTAATGGTCTTTTTTTCGTGTTATCGGTAGCCTCATAATAAATTTTTCTAAATTTGCAGCTGGAAGAGACGACCAATCTTAGGCACAAAAAAGTGATAGATCGAGAGCCTCCATCTGTAATTAAGCTTCCTCCTGCATCTAGCTCACCACTTATAAATTCGCAGGTAGCTAATAGAGATCCCAGACTTAACAGGGCACCTGCAGTAAATCGTGATCCTCGTTTAAAAAAACAGATGGAACGAGAAGAGCAAGAGCGAATAGAGTTTGAAAAACAGATGTCTAAGGCAGATGTTCCTTCACCTGGTTTACCTCTAGATGCTGTTAAAACATCCGAAGTAGTGTCTGGAGCTCGCAAAACTTCCCAAAGTAATGACTCTGAAAATAATTCAACTTCTCCACGGATGGATCTGGCAACCCTTCTTACATCATTTACAAATGCAGCAGCCAAAGTAGCTGCAGAGCAAAGTAAAAAGAAGTCTCCACAACCGTCTGTGGTACCTAAACAAATTGAGACGTGCCAGCCTAAGAAAGTTGATTCCAAATCAAAATCTTCTATAAAAGAAAGCTCTAAAAGTCCATCAAAAGAAAAGAAAGTGGAGAGTCATAACAACTTAGAACCTGATTCCTCTTCAAGGAATAGATTTAAAAACAGTGAAGTAAAGGATAAAGATAATTATAAAGATATGAAGGGAAGCCCTGCAAAGAGCAGGGAAAGAATAGATTCAAGAGAAAAGAATAAAAAGGAAGTGAAAGAAAGAGTTGAAAGTGACAATGATAAAAGAGACGGGAGGGAGAGAAGGGAAAGCTCTGAGAAAAGTGACAGCAAAGACAGAGATAGAAGAGACAGCAAAGACAGGGAAAGAAGAGACAGCAAAGATAGGGTTAGAAGAGACAGTAAAGATAGGGTTAGAAGAGACAGTAAAGACAGAAGAGATAAAGATAAGAGTGAGAGTAAAGAACCTGAGCGTCCAAGAGAAAAAAAGACTGAGTCTGATTCTAACCGCCACAGTCCACGGAGTAATTATGGTCGGTCTCAAGACAAACGGCGCTATTTTAGAGAGGAACGTCCAAGTCGTGAAAGGACTAGGGAGAAACCAAGAACTTCTGACCCAGTTATACATTCCTCAGACGGTAAGACTGACCAGTTTGGTAGAATGCTGAGGATGCCAAAATCAGGATCTACTAGTAGAGATCGTTCACCGTTAGATCGAAGTAATACCAGCTCCCCAAAAATTGGGGACAGTGAGGAGAAAATTGCCATACAAAGTGACAGCTTACCAGATAGATCTCCCCTGCTCACTGATGAACCAGAAGTAAAGGCTGATTTAAAGCCAGTGTTGTCTGAAGACAAACCAATGGGAGGGGACAAGAAAGAGATAATTGAGGGGGATGATTTAACTCAACAGAATATGGATATTGAAGAAATCACAGATCAAAATAAAGAGGACATAGATATTATTCAAGATGTTGATATGCGAATCGGACAGGCAGTTCCAGAAAAGAAGGTAGATACATCGGAAGAAAAAGATGACAAAGAGGACAGTAAAGAGCTCTCAAATGATGCAGGGGATCCTCCATCACCAACTGGAAGCCTAAAACGATTGAATTCGGAATTAGAGGAAGCTAAATCTGATGTGCGTCCTTATAAAATACCCAAGTTGGATCCTTCCAAAAAAGCAGGATCTAAAAATGAGAGCCATGAAGATATCAGGTATTTCATGTTCTATTTTTTTTTTTGTTAAAAAAATAGTAAGGTAATTAAGTTTGGCACTTCAATTGTCTTGGCATGTGATTTCATTGTCTGGTTTTGTGTTTATTTTAAAGTAACCTTAATTAAATATTTTCTAGAAAATGAAGAACAAAAATTATTTCAATTCATTTTTTTTTGGTCGCTCATTTTGAATAGGAATATTTAAAAAAAGGTTCCACTGTATGAATAAATTACTGATATAATCATTTGTACTTTAAAGCCGGAAATGCTATTATTCTCTTTGTAGCAAACTGTTTGGTGAAGAAGATGTGGACTACAGACATCAAATGCTGCCAAAGTCAGTTTTAGTGCCTCCCCCTATGCCCGCTGACAGTCTTTTGTCCCCACCTGCGTCCAATCTCAAAAGTCCAGCCCAACGGCGGTGGAGTCAGTTTAAAGAAAGCCACCCTGATGATTTTGCCCAGGATATTGAAAGAAAGCGCTTGCGAGATGCTCAGATGCAGTCTATTGCTTTGGAGAATCAGGATGTGGACCTGAGACATATGACACCATCAAGAATGAGGACATTACCTCTGCCATTGAGTGATCCATCCATAAACATTCCTAAAGTAAGTGATTGCTCCAAAATGTTTGCATGACAGGGACTCACCCTTAAACTTTGGTTTTAATGAGAATAGTATCTTACAATGAGAGTTGAGTGGCCTGAATCACTTCTCACTTGGCTTTTAAACAAAATCCTAGAGAGAATGCTGAAAGGGTGAATAAAACTAGTTGAGTACAGACCAAAAAGTTCACAGTATTTCACACTCATGATGAATTTCAAATCTATTGACATGAAGTAGTTATATATTTTTCTCACATAGGGAACTTTTTTTTAATGTTATTTTAGTACTATTTTCATAGAATAAGAGCATGATTGAAAGTATATTTTTTAAATTTTGACTTTGTGTGTGTCAGTCCTACACTAAAGAATCAAAAATAGTTAATTTGTTTTAAAGGAAAAAATTCAGGTAACCTTGGTTCAATGAAAATTAGAGTTGGATTTCAAAACTTTAGCACATGTTGAGAGAAAAAAATGATATCAATATTTTTAGCAATTCTTGTGAATTAGATTTTTTACCACTGTTCAGTGACTGGTTTAGAAGCTGGACTAGTACCCCATTAACAGCTAGATGAAGGACAAGAGAATTGGCTTTCTAGGGTGAAAGGATGTGGGGAGAGTGAGAATCATACTGAACAGTTATTTCTTGAGTATGAATCCAAAGACACTTGCTAGTGAACAGAAGTTTTAGAGGCCAGGTTATCATTAAGATTTTGACTTGTCCTTAATAATCTATATAAATAATAGCAGTGTGGGTTCTGCGTTAAATCAAAAGTAAAGAATTCATACAACAGTATTCCAGTTTAAAATCGTCAAACGTAAACAATAGTAATAAAAATCATGAAAAAATCTGATCTGCCCGAAACCAAAAATAACCTAGCCTACTGATCAAACCTAAGCGAATATAACTATGTGCAAAGGTTTTGCAGGGTATAGCTAGTATATGTGTATTTGTATTTATCTTATGGATTATAGTAAGTAACCAACCTTGGCATAGAAAGGGATTTTGTGATTAGCACAATGCTCAGCCAACTTAACTTCCCCAACTTGAGTCAGGTAGCCATTTAAAGCTGGATGGCCCTGTGGGACCTAAACCTTTTCACTAGGACCTCAGAGAATTCCCTTGGTTATCACAGAGGATTGAACCCAGTCCAGCATCTACACCTCCCTGACACCCGTCCCACTTGTGGATTTTTAAGTTGTATTAAATGTATGCGTTCTTTCCATAAACGTATTTCGTTTCTAAATCTTTTTGTGAAATGTTTGGCTCGCTAATTAGAGAAAAAGAGAACATGATTTACTAAAAGTCCCTTATAAAACCATGCGCACTATTGTAATCTTAGGTTGATTTAAATAACTGAATTTTACTGTTTTTGTTTTGTAGGATTTGTCTGCTGAAAATCAGGAGCAAATTCTGCTGAAGGCTGAGCAGGAGCTTAAAGAAGGTCGTATTAGTCATGGGGATCATCAAGAAATCGTTAGACAGCTGGGACAGGTCTATGACATCCAGAAAAAACGTCAGAATATGGGCGATAGACCAGCTAGAAGTTTGGACTTGCGAGATCCTCGTTTGAGAGGTATCAGAGAGTCAAGAGGGTATCCTGATGACATGGACCAGAGAGGTCCTTATAGGGAGGATGTGGATGTGCACAAAAAACCTCTTGTACCTTCACTGCCCCTCTCTGGAGACATGCCTGATGAATCTGCTGGCAATTCACCCAGATACAGAGACAGGCGGGACAATTTTAGTGCAGGTTATGAGGCTGGTCTGAATGAAGACTATGATGCCAGGCGTGTGACCAGGTCAAGACATGAACGCCGAGGTGGTGCTGATTATAACAGACGCAGAGGACCCGCAGTGGATTTCGATGGACGATCTCCCAGGGATTATGATATGGAGAACTCTCTGTCCCCAAGAGACTTTGAAGATCATGTTCATGGGAGATTGAATAATTTTGATGGGAGGCCGCACAGAGAAAATGAGAAATATGATAAAAGGCCTCAGGACTATGATGTCAGGCGCCCGCCCATTGAAGATGAAGACCGAACTAGAAATTATAGAGACATTAGGCCTTATGGTGAATATAATGATAGGCCACTCAACTCCAGAGGACCACCAATGAGAGACCACAGGCAAGATGAATTGAGGGAGAGAAGAAGAAATACTCCTCCAATGGAAGGTACCTATCAAGGTCTTTCTGATGAGCCCAGACCATACGGAGTAGCTGATGATGGTCCAGGGCCTAGGCCATATGGTATGTCTGAAATGGGCCCAGGGCCTAGACCTTTTGGACCTCCAAGACACATGCTACCTCAGGATATCAGAGGTCCCAGGCCCAATTTTACTCCCATGAGACCACAAGGTCCCAGGTCATTGTGTCCAGACGGTCCCAGATCAATGGGTCCTATGCCAGCATCTTCGAATCTGATCAATCAGAACTCAAGAATATCCGATCCTATGGAGGACCCAAGGTGGTCGGCTATGAGAGGTCTTTTGGATAATGATGGGACCGAAGAACTTGTAATCAATGGAAAACCATTTGAATTAAGAATGGGGACATCCCGCAAGCTTCATATAAATGGTAAAATTATGGATGTTGCTGTAGATTTGAAAGAGAGGGGAATCAGAATTGACAATCAACTAGTGTACAAGCTTGGGGAACCAATCAAAGAAGTTCCAGCTGGTGGGAAGTCAGTGAGACTATATTATCATGGTCTGCCAAAGCCTATTTGGTTGGACGGTCAGCAGCATGAAATGCGCATGGATGCCCCGCCAAGGAATGTAATGGTTGATGGCGTTAGGCGAGGATTTCAGATAGATGGGAGAGACATGATGATTCTTGTGGACAGGCTTGAGAAAGGACCTTACGGTGGGCCACCAAGAAAAATCATAATAGCCGGTGTAGACCACGACATTGCTTTTCAGGCACCGCCACGTCGTATTCTCATAGACAACAAATCCTGTGAGCTGAAATTAGACAGCAAAATACCATACATTATTATTAATGGTAAGCCACATGGAATACGCTTTGATGGAGAACCCAGAACAGTTTTTATAAATGAGCAACCATTCACGATACCAGTTGACAGAGCAGAGAAGATAAGAATAGGCCCCAGGCCAACATACATTGCATTCGGTGGACCAGCTCATGAAATCATCATTGATGGTAAATGGTTTGAAGTCAAATTTGATAATATTCCCAAAGATATTCACCTTGGCAACAGGCATTTTTCAATCAGAATTCCTGGCCCTTTGCCCCGTGTGAAAATTCTTGATGAGTTACCTCCCAATTTTGATGAATCCAGGCTTATGTCGTCTAATCAGATGCTAGTGCCCCAACCTGGCCAGCCACGAATGGCACTGTCGGATCTTAATGAGCCTGTATCTGGTGCCCAGCCTGATCAGTTCATTCCTAACCCTGCCACATTAATAAACCCAGCTCCCATGGTGCCTTCTGATGGCACCGTTGAGTCAGTACCTGCCAATAATCAAACTGCAGAAGGGATTATGCGTCCAGTAGGTCCAGACATTCGATTTGGTCAGCCAAATGTCCCCAACATGGTGCCTCCTGCTCAGTCCATCATGGCTCAACCAGGACAAGCACAAATGCTCCCACAGCAGAACCAAATCATGCATGGTCAGATACCAAATGGTCTACTAGGTCTACGTCAAAACCTTATGGGCTTTGGCATGAATCAGCCGAGACCGCCTGTTAATTTGATTGCTCAAGGACTATTTAATCGTGAGTAATTTTGTTTGACAAATGTTTTCAATTCATTACCTTAACTTTCATTAATGTGTAACTGATATTTGACATCTTGTAATTCAAAAATGCAATGCAGGATTTTGTAAAGAAAATAATTATACTTTAGTGAAATGGTGACTTCATTTGAAGGCCATACATTAATTTGCTTTATTTTTAGATAAATGAATTATGTCACCATATTTTTTTATTTTTTAGAAGTTGCATCTAGCATGATAAATAGTCAATTTGGTGGTATGACTGGAATCCCAGATTTTGCTGCTGGCCTAAGGGCATTGAGTCAAATGACAGGTCATGTCCAACCAGCAGCACCATCACAGATGCCGCCTCAGATGGCACCACAGATGCAGCCTCAGATGGCACCACAAATGCAGCCTCAGATGGCACCACAAATGCAGCCTCAGATGGCACCACAGATGCAGCCTCAGATGGCACCACAAATGCAGCCTCAGATGGCACCACAGATGCAGCCTCAGATGGCACCACAGATGCAGCCCCAGATGGCACCACAGATGCAGCCTCAGATGGCACCACAGATGCAGCCTCAGATGGCACCACAGATGCTGCCTCAGCCTCAACCCGTTCAGAAAGATGAAGATCATGGTGCAGCTATGGTTACTGGTATGCAAGGAACTGCATTTGGGAGTCAACAGGTATACTCATCATCTCAATGTAATGAACTGTTAGAAAAATATTTATTCAAGAAAAATCAATTTTTATTTTCCCCTTATACTAAGAACTTTCCTTAATTTATTGTTCTTTCTCGTCAGAAGTTTGGAAAGCCAGTTGCACCTTCTTTGCAAGTGACCAATACTGTAGCTCAGTCAGCCACACCAGGATTAACTGGTAAGTAGGATAAAAAATTTATTTAAAAAAATATAATAAAAAAACTTAATCATTCTGTTTTTTTTTTTTTTACTATTTTCTAAAATCACCATGATTGATTGTTAAGGAGCTCTATGATCTTCTTCAGGCAACACAACAGTTTCTGAGGCATCCCCAAGCACTTCATCTGTCCAGCCACCTATAGATATACACAGTTTGCTCAATAATTTACTCAAGGTTGGACTCATCAAAGAACCTCCCAAGACTGAAACAGTTTCAACCACTGTTTCAGAGACTGTAGTGACCACTTCTAAAGTTACAAATGTTCCTCTGCTGGATAAGGTAATTGTTTATACATTTGATTTCTTATCCTGGTTCTATTCATTTATTTTATGGTTGAGCATAGTGTCAAACTGTTGAGTATTTTCCCACTAAGTAGTAGTCTGCAAACAACTATCGCTAAACCATGAGGCATAATTTTTATATATATTTATCAATGGGTTAACGCTATATTTAAGAATGAACTAACTACACTCAGATAAGACATTTTTTTTAGATTTATGGATAAAGTTTATTGTAAAAGATAAAAGAACATCTAAAAATGAAATGAAAATTTAAAAAATATCAGAGCACCCAATGTGGATGCATTACAAGGTGGATGCAGGTCCTATATTAAAATTAATATTTGTCAATCAAGTTCACTATCATACTCACATTATCCAATTACTTCATCAAAAACATTTTCAGTTTTATTATTAACACCAGCATTATCTAAAACATATGCATTTTCATTATAATCAAAACCTGTTTCAGCCCTAAACATGGAAATTCAATGGTGTTGAATTAGAACAAAAGTACTCTTTAATTTTCTTTAAAAAATGGCCATAATTGTACCATCTGATCTACTTATACCAAACAAGGACCTAAAAATAGCATCACTGTCACTCTAAAGCTAGAGTTTCAAAAGCTTTAAAATAAGCAATAAAAAAAAAACCTTGAATGGTTATTTGCAATGAAACAACCGTTAAATCTGTGAGGCGCTGAGACTGTAGTTGCCTCCAGTAAGGGCGCAGTATGGCACCTGTAGTTGTCAAACAGTTGAATAGGTTTTGTGTTTGGGTTCAGTTTAGAAAAATATAATTTGATTCATGAAATGTAATCTATTTTTTTTTTTTATTTTTCAGAAACAGACATTTATGCCAGATTTGACTGACTTTAATATAGAGAAACTGAGAAAGTAAGTAGAAGTTTCTAAAAAAATTGTCCAGAGTCATGGTCAGTCCCTGCCTCCTCAAACCACAGCCAGCGTCAATGTGGCCAGATATTCCTGTCTTCTCTTTCTTTTTCAGAACCCTTTGCTGCTTTGCCATTTATATCTGTATAAATATTTGAAAAATTTTAAACAAAATTTTAGTGGTTAGAAATATTTGAAACCCTGGAAAAAAAAAACGTCCTAAATTGTTTTTTAAATGGATTTCTTGTGCTACAACTTTTTCTATTCCAACGTATATTTAAAAATTTACTGAAATAATTTAAATTATAAATGTTAAGAAAGTTAAAATTGTTTTTAAATTTATCAAAGCATCTTTGTTAATATTTATTGATGCACAGAATTTGTTTTTAAACATTTTACTACTGTATGTGGGGTTCTGGGTTAGAAACCTTATTTTGTGCAATTCAGAAAAATTGTAAATTATGTTTATAAATTTGACTTCAGGCTACACACTTGCGTGATTGACCAACTACATGACGGCATCCAGTGTCATACCTGTGCTGCCAGGTTTACAATCAATGACCATGAAAAGTATAGAGCCCATTTGGACTGGCATTTTAGACAGAATAAAATGGAACAGGAGATGGTCAAAGTGGCAAAGAATAGAAAATGGTTTTATTCCATTCCTGTAAGTAAATTTTAGTCATAAATTATTGTTATATTTTAAGATAATGTTTCCCATTTAGTAGAAACATATCTTATAATAATGTAAATTGAATCCGCTAATTTTTTACTCGAATAATTTACTGGCATAGGTTTTTAAATGGTTTAAAAATAAAAATTAATGTGTATGTCTCAACAGGACTGGGTTCAGTATGAAGAACTGGAAGATACTGAAGATAAATGTAAGCTTTTAAACTTTTACATCCCTTAGTCAACATTCTCTTTATTTTGTTGAGATTTGTTATTAATTGTTTGAAAATATTTACTTTTATTTTTAATCCTTAGTTTTAGCTTGTTGATTGAAAATATTTTTCATTATTTTAGCACGGAGTGAAATATTTGAACAAATGCGGCCAAATGAAGAGAAACCAGCAACAGCAGCCACTAGCTCTATTAGTTTTCAAGCCCTGGAAGGAAAAGATGTTATTAAAAATCCTGTTGCCACTGGTGTGGAAGGCGAAGATGTGAGTTTTTTAAGGCATTGAAATTATTTGAGCAATTTATTCTTAAAAGTCACTTTGCCTCTTAACTTTTGCCAGGAAACAAAAACCAAGCCTAATACGGTGCTTAAAACAATATTTACACTTTGAATCCTGGTTAAAAAAAATGTAACATGCCTCTTTAAAAAATTATAAAAGTATTAAAACAGGCTGTTGTTCAGAATTCACATAACTTTTGTTTCTTCAAGTTTGTTAGAATTATGCCATTTCTTTTTTGAAAGTCAAACTGTGTATTGCTTGCTGATTTGATAAATATAAAATTTTCAATGCTTTTTTGAACTTTTCACTTGCCAAAGACACATTGTTTTTATAGGCTCATGTAAATAAATATGTAAAATATAATTTCTTTCTTTAGGTCTGTGCTACTTGTGGTGATCCATTTGATCAGATGTGGAATGAAGAAACCGAGGAATGGATTCTAAAGAATACAATCAAAGTTGATGGAAAGGTACTTTTTAATTGATTGTCAAACCATTTACATGTATTTGTTTTTTTTTTTTGGTAGCGAAAAAATATTAAAAGAAAAGTGTTTCAAGGATTATAGCAATGTCAGGCCAGCACAACTAAATAATGTGAAATGTTAGATTGAGGTCTGAATTGTTTTTATTAATGAGGGTTTAGAAACTTAAGATGATTATGTGTTAACATTCTTTACTTTTTTCTAATCTTATCTAATATGAAAAAAAAATGAATTTTTATACCGATAAAATAGCAACTACGAATCTAACCTTGTGACATTTATAAATATTATTGTTAAAAAAATATTACTCAAAATCTGTACAATTATGTTTTTTTTTAACAGACTTATCACCCAGTATGTTACGAGGATGCCCAAGAGGTAGGATTCTTTTTGTTTTAACTCGTTAGTTTTTTTTGTTTTAACTCATTAGTTTTTTTTTGTTTTAACTCATTAGTTTTTTTGTATTTGTTAGATTGTAAATAGTCTTTTATCTTCTGTTCATTCCCAAACAGCAGTGTTAAAAATCATTTAGTATAAAAGATACTTTTGAAAGAAATTTTCTTCTATAAAAACCTTCAGCATATTTGAGGGTATCTCATATTGTTATATATGTCAGTTAAAGCTCCATTAAGCTACTAAGTGCTCATCGAGGCAGAGGAAGTGTAGAATATATGTTTCTATAACCTCTGCATTTAAAGGGATTGTGTGGTTAGCACAACGCCCAGCCGCCTTTACTTCCCCAACATAGTCAGGTACCCATTTAAAGGTAGAAGGACTTTTGGGACCTTGGGTCTCACAGAGGAGCAAACCCATGACTCTCAGGTCAACAGCCTGGCGCTTTACTCCACACACTCATCCATCCTACCATATGTGTATCTTTCTACACCAAGATCTATCAAGGGAAATTTGTCCCTTCTTTTGCTATAGAATCTTTCAGAGGTCATTGTGTTATATGCACCAGGACCACTTGTTCCCTGGTAGAAACAAGTTTGTTTGGAAGAAGGTCCACAATGAAGCCTTTAATGTCTTCCCACTAGCTGCACATTTCTTTAATCCTATCAGTTGAACACCCAATAATGTATTTAGCTGTTCATTCTGAAGAATCCACCAGCTCATCTCTTGTGAGCTCTTCTATGTGGCCCTTCAAGTCATTGCCGTCAACATTCTTCCTCTCCCGCCCTTGTTCCTAACCCCATGGCACTGTTCATACCTGTAGCATCTTCAAACAACTTTAAGTGAATACTATTGAACTCAAGCAGAACTTCCTAAAGGCAAAGAAATAAAAAGATTAGATAAAAAATGTGATCTGCGGTGTCCTTTCTTTTTATATTTTACAAAATTAAATATATTTTTTTATTTCGTAATTTAACATTTATGGTTATAATCCTAACTGAACGTACTACATGTATTTCCTTAATGTTTTTTTTTTTTATAAATCAAATATTTTACTGTTATAGGATATTTGATATAGTTATATTTTTATTTTATTCACTAGACTCCTACACCAGTATTTGCACCTTCTAAAAATCCATTAGAAGTACAGCTAGCCAGTCAAGAGGATGTTAATTCTGAAGTACTGGACAAATCTGCCACAGATTTAATTGTGAATGTCAAATTAGAACCACAAGAAATTAAGCAAGAACCCATAGAATCCCAAGGTGAGGTTTTACCACTGGTCAAACAAGAAATAAAAAGTGAAATTCAGGAACAGTCAGCAGATAAGTCAGTTAATGAACATGTAACTAATTCAGTGGATGACATTAATATGGAACAAGCCACTGTAATAGATGCAATGGAGCAAGCCACTGTAATGGATGCAATGGAACAAGACACTGCATCAGATGCATTGGATTCGAAATCAGTGGTTGAATCTGTTCCAATAGAAATAATTGCTCAAGCTCCCACCATGCTCAGCAATATAACTAGCACCGTTCTCCGTGAAGTGATACCTGTGAGTCATGATGAGCCCATGTCCCCATGGGAGATGGATTCAAATCCTACGCCCGAATTGTCTCGCACCCCCACACCGGAGCCTAGCCCATCATTCACCCCAGCTCCATCAGTCTCTTCAGAATCCATTCATTCATTGATTCCAAATGTAGAGGAGACAATGTCTTCAGAAGATCCAATTCCCCCATTACTCTTACAGTCTAGCATGGCTATTAAACCAGAAATACCAGTGCTACCTGTATCTAGTCAACAGAAAGTTGAACAGCTTGTGAGTAGGATAGATGACAGAGGATTATAGGATTCACCTGTCATTTAAGGTGAATGATACTTCAGAAAATGAAAGTAGGATAGGATGTCATGTAACTTTGAATAGTGTTTTGATAAATTGTGATAACTGTATGTAATGATGAGGAGTTTCACATGTTAATTGTAAAAATATAAAATGATGTACATTTGTTGTTAATGACTGCCTTAAATATGAATGCATTTGCATTAAACAATTTTTTTTTACACACTTTACATTGGAGTGTTGTTTTATTCTTTCTTTCTCTTGAATGTTGTGTATTATCAGTCTTTCTACAAAATGTTTTTATGCTTCTGAAGTAAGGGATGATGTGGACTTTCAAGTTATTGACATTTTTAAAAAGAAACAAAAAAAAAACAACCTTGAAACTGTTATGTCCATTTTTAAAACAGATTTTATGTTTTAAGCAAAGATACATAAACTTTATGGACATATCAAGCTTTGGTCTCTTTTTTTTGTTTATTATTGAATATGGTAAATTATTCAAATGAAATATATTGGATGACCACAGATTTTGAAATCAGTGATACACTTGTGGTAATTTGTTCCAGTTTAGTCCTATTGAGATATTTTTATGGCTTCAAATATAAATTATTACCCCCGTACCCATATTGTTCAAAATGTAATGTGAATTGATTGTCAGCATTTTGGAACATAGCATAAAAAATGACTTTTTTTTTCTTTAAATATAAACAATTCAGTTGTTTTTTACAACTGTTATGCATAATATAATTACTTATTTAAATCATTTGTACTAAAGGCTATTCTACTATTATCATTTTCAAAAAAATCATAATTATTTGTGATCTTGTTAGGTTAACATTGGAAGAAATGATTAAATACAGTTGGTTGCAAATAATGGTCACAAATACTGCTGTTGAGTTAAATTTATCTGCTATGATTTAGCTAAAGAAAGCATTATCTTTTTCGCACAGTGAATTCGTAGACATAGGGCTCAACCTTGAAATGTGTAAAGGATTGTGCATGGTTGTGCAATTAATAAATAAAATATTTCACTTTAAATACTGAAACAAAATTTACTTCAAAATTACTTAAAATTCTGGGAATACTATACATGCATTCTTTATGAAGGATCCACCTATCTATATAAACTAATAAAATGAATGCTTTAGCAATCATGCTTTGAAGAATAACTGCTCATAGCATTGTGAAATATTTATTTTTTTAACAATCACTATGGTTATGGCATTTGCTCCAATATTTTTCTCTCAACATGTAATCAGTTATGGATTGTACATATAGTTTTTTGAAAAGAAAAAAATTATGTGATCTTTCTTCACAAACATGTTTCCATTTGAATTATCAAATATATTTGTCCTTAAAAATTGAATTTGAATGTTCATCTTTATTGATTTTTGTTTATTGAGATTAATTTGAATAAAAGAAAAGTAAAACTTAACAATTGTTTTTGTTGTTTTTATATTTTAAATCTGTCTAAACAGAAAAATTAGTGCTCAGTTTAATTTTATGCATATTGAATAACAAAACAACTAATGATCTATACAGAAAACTAATATTTATGTTACCGTCAACAAACTTTATTTTCAACTTATTTCAAACCAAATTAAGACAACCAAATAAGTAGAAAAAATCTTGCCAATAAACAATTTTATTTGCAGCATCCAAAAAAATCAGCCAACACCACATGCAAGATGTACATTAAGAAAAAAAAAAGTTTTGCATCAAAGTGTTTTTTTATTTTTCTTCAAAATTTCTCTAAAAAAGCCAAAGCATTTTAAAGGCAAAAATGGAAAAAAAAGATTTTATTATGGCTATAACATTTTTTGTCAAAGAAAAAAAATTAACTAGAAAGGATGTAGGTGTACTTTTTAAAATCACAAAGTTTGTTTTAAAAAAAAAGTAATGCTACATATTGCACAATTAGAAGAAAAAAAAACTTGACGGGGAAAAATGTAAACAGCAATTAAAATCAAGAACATCGGAAAAATTTTACACAAATAATCCACAGAAAAAAACAAAACCCTCACTGATAAACTTCAAGTATGGAAACATGGCACAAAAAATGTGTGTAAAACATGTTTATCAAAATTTTGCCTTTATTACATATGAATAATGCAATGCTCCTGTTAATTTATCATTTTCATATGTCAAATCAAAACCCTAATTAAAAAAAAATGAACTGAGAATTAGACAACCACTTCTCAACAGCTAATAATGAAATGAAATACAGAGTAGCTAAAAGTAGTAAGAAAGAGTTCCCACATTATAAAATGTAAGAAACCTAAAATTTTTATGTCTTTTTCTTAAGGTATATATACATTCTACCTGGATTTATTTCATCTCTTGAAATAAAAAAAAAATTATTATTATTAGGATATGCTAAAGATCAATTAATCTACAGGATAAATAAAAATTGACATTTGTGTTTAACCTTTCTTGGAGTAGACAGTTTTAACATGTAAGACCAACATATTTTCCGAAGAAATTTCTTAACTGCTTACAAATTGAAAAAAAAAAAATCATTTTTTATAATATTAATAAAACAAAAATTCTTGATGAGTAGTAAAATAATAATTGACATTATAATGTAATACTAAAAGACAACTCATAACATCAAAGTAATAAACAAAGCAATAACAAAGGAACAATTTCATTTCATCATGACACGGAAGATAAGAAAATGGTTATCACATTAAGGAACAGATACAGATAAAGAAACAACAACAAATTGAATAAGTAACAGTTAGCTAATAGAAAGAGCAAGAACTGACTAGGTTACATACTGATTCAACACAATGAAGCTACTACACAATAACATAAATGAAAATATTTTAAATAACAAGCATCAATAAAAAATTATAATTAAACAGTATTTTCTACCGACTGTGAACACTTTTGTTACTCTTGCTACATTCAGGGGCGCCGAGAGCCAACACGGGCCCCAGGGCAGGACATCATTGCGGGCCCCTTAATAAACAATGAATCGTGAAAAAATTGACATGGTCGGGGCGGCCGGGCCCCCTTACAGATGCAAGCCCCCTGGCAATGACCCCGCCTGCCCCCCCCCCTCTCGGCGTGCCTGGCTACATTGACAGCATAGTGGGTAAATGTTTGGATTGTTCAAGCACATGATAAAATATTCTGAGTTTTTAACAGTTTAGCAAATAGGCTTTAATATAAATTTGTTTGCCTACAAAATGATGGATCTAAAATAATTTATTGACATAATGTTACATTTGTTATCCTATATTTACAATGAGACAATGCTTCATTTCATTTTAGTTTCAATGATGAACCAGCTAGTTGCATGTAATTTCAAAGGAAGTTTGTTCACTGTAAGTTAGTTTGAGGCTGTATAAATTAGCACAAGCAACCTTATTGGTTAATTTTCTTAATTCAAAGATTTTTTTGAATGTTAAAATATAAGATAATGTGTACATAAAATAAGGATGAACAAAGATTTAGCTAGAGTAATGGAATAATTTAAAGCAAAAGGAAAAATAAATTGTGTTTAAATAATAAAGAATAATTCAAAGATGTACATATTTATTACATTTTAACTCCTTCACATGTAGTATTTATAAGTTATTTATTTAGTTAAGACAAAAAAATCTGGACATACTATGTATCAATTTTCCAGATAGTATTTTAACTTGCTATGACCATATCAACAATCAACTTTTATGTACAAATTTGTAGATAGCGGAATGAAAAGTATCACCGTGACAAATTTTATCATTAATGAAATTTGATATGATAGTGATATGCTTAAAGCATATGCACATTAATGAATTTATCAGACAAGCCTGCTTGTCTGAAAACACCAATATTTGTTCTAAGGTACCTTTTAAAAAAACTTTTCTGGCATTATTTAGTCAACGCTACAAAAAAAAAAAAAAGTAATTTTAGGGCTAACAAAACATGTAAATGTGAAGAAATCTTTTTAACATCCACATTCCGACCTCTCGTCTACAGCAGCAGGATTTATAGCTGACTGTAGCCCTCTGTGCTGTGGGCTATCCCGTAAGTGAACTGTTTCCCTGTTGTTGAAAGTTGAAATGTGAACAGGCATCATGGGTTTAGCGTTCTTCAGTTTATGGGCCACTGTCATGAAGATGGCATCAACGTGATTTGCTCTGTCATCATCTTTTGCTGATGTCTCAAAAAGAGGCATGCCATGCGCATCAGCAAACTTCTGTGCCATATTTGTGTTCACAGCCACCCGGTCCACCATATCACATTTGTTTCCCACCAGTATCCGTGGTATGTGCTTGTTTAAATTATGACGATCACACTCCTCAATCCACTGGCTCATATTTTCAAACGAACTGATCTGTAACAAACAGATTTAATTATTTAAAAAAATACCTTTACTAAAAACTCCATGAAGTATTTTTTAAAAACCTCACATTATTACAAATGTAGTGGGAGGGATGGCAGTGTTGTGTAGATGCTCGGCTGTTGACCTGAGAGTCCTAGGTTCAATTCTCTTTGAAAACCAAGGGAATTTTCCCAGGTCCTGACGAAAGTTTGTTTATATCCCACCAATCCACCCAGCTTTAAATGGCTACCTGATTTAAGTTGGGGAAGTAAAGTCAGCTGGGCGTTGTGCTAACCACACAATCCCTTCATATGCCAAGGTTATAGAACAGATGAATTCTACACTTCATCTGCCCTGATGGCCCTTTAGGGCTAAGGGGGGGGGGGGGGGGGGGGGGGGGGGGGGGGGGGGGGGGGCGCGGGGGGGGGGGGGGGGGGGGCCCCGGGGGGGGCCCCCCTCGCGGGGGCGGGGGGGGAACTTTACTTATATACAAATAAAACATTTTGAATAAGGTAACTGAAATGAAATACTGAATTTAAAGTTGCTCATTAGTTTTTAAAATTATGTACACAAAATAAAACCCACAACCATATATATATATATGCTAATATATGTATAAACTAACCTTGGTGATATCATACACAAAGATAACAGCATGTACATTGCGATAATAATGTTGAACCATAGATTTACGAAAGCGTTCCTGCCCAGCTGTGTCCCACAGCTGCAACTGAAATAAATAGCAAGAACATATAAATGAGTTTAAAAAACAAAAAGTGGTAAAACCCAGCCCATGAACATCTTGAAATGCAAAAAACAATATTCAAATTCCACCCTTAGAATCTAATTTAAGATTGGGCATGGACCTGTTTCTTGGAGTATTTCTGCATCATTTTTTTACTATGATTTGCTTTTTTTTTTTTTCCACAGATGCTGTCAAAAAAACAACAACATAACCTATGCTGATTTAATTGTTTTGTTTTTCTATTTGTTTTTAGAAATACGGTAAGCTAACATTTTATAAGTGGTAATCCATGGCGTCAATGAGAGGTTTGTGAGCTCCAAGAAAAGACCTGTCTTGGAACCTGAACTTGGTTTTGGAAAAAAATTATGTTTGGATTTTGTGGCTCCACTCTGTTTAAAATTCAGATATAAATAACAAAAGCTTACAATAATTACGAGTTAATAAAACATATTAGGGCTGCCGATTAATCGTCTTTAAAGTGCAATTAACAGGCAAAAAAAGTTATGTTTTTAAAAATTTTTAAGGCAAGAGCTTAATGCATTAATTTTTACAAAATAAAAAGAAGAAAATATCAGTCAATAACTCTTTCTATAAACAGAAAATTATCAGAAAAGGTCAGAACAAGAAAGAAAATGCTAACGCAGGAACTGTCATTTTGACTTGAAATTATAACAGACAGATGACCTTAACAGCAATAGGATGAAATTTCTTCTTAATTCTATTTTCTGATCCTGAATTATACAATTAGTTAGTATATGCTGATGCTTTAACTTTTTTTTTATCTATATGTCTTGGTTGTTGAAAAAATTTTGGGGAAAGAACTTTTTGGGGACGGGGGAGGTGGTGATGGAGTAAGCCATATGTAACATGATCTTTGAGGGGAGAGGTTGTGAATATTGTCACTGCATTATAAGTGAACGACATCTTTCTGGCTATTATATTCCTTTTACGAAGGAAAAAGCATTAATTGAACTGACATATGAATAATCTGGTCTGAATTACACATGGTCTGAATTAATAGTTTGATCTACATTTATGCTAATGCTTATCCTTAAAGCAGCTGTAACAGTTTTAGAGAACTCAGCCACATTAAAAACTGATTTACTACGCCATTTTATAGAATATAACAGGGCTATGGTGGGTATGAATGAAGGGCACTACTAAAGCAATCCCATAACAAGTGGTTGCTATTAGATCTATGAGATATCTCATCCTTACAGGAACTTTACACTACAGATTGACATGGAAAACCATTGGATTATGTTGTTCAACACACCTCTACTCATCTTTACTATTCATTAGCTTTGCTGGTGGATTCTCAGACTCCTCAGAGGACAATAGTATCAATAGTCACATAGTGCCTAGGCCTAGAGTAGAGACAAAAGAAAACAGACCCAGTGGAAGATGGTGGTATCAAGGAATTCAGACAGAGTTTCTTTAACCTTTTAAGTCCCAGATATTTGACTGTTGATCACAGTCACCAGATTATCACATAAAGATAATGTGACACAGCATTTTCTAAAATGTCTTACTTTAATGTTTTCCCCATCAACATCAAGTTGCTTTTCTCTAAAATCAACTCCTATAGTTGCTTCTGTTTTGTCAGGAAATTTCCCGCTACAAAATCTGTATGTTAAACATGTTTTTCCAACATTTGAGTCTCCAATTACTATAATTTTAAAAATTCTTTTCTGTACTTGTCTTTCAAGTACTTTGACGTTTTCTGTTTCTAAACTAGACGGATCCGTACTGCCGTCATTCGATGGTAATGACTTTATTGACATTTGACGCGGCTGATTCCTATAATCTAAATCTTTGCGTTCTGATGACATTTAGTTCACTTATAACTGTATAAAACAAAATTTACTAAAAGTTTAGCTAATATTAATAATTAATGATTATTCAGGAAGTTATTAATCTAGTAATGTCAACATCTGATTCTCAACGCAGTAAATGTGAGTCGCCATATTTGTTGTGAAAATGACGTCCCGCAAAGAAATACAAAAAAAATTAAAATATTGCTAATTATAATCCATGCATATTAAACCGCAATGCATAATAAAATCAATACATTTTATTAAAGATGATTGATAAATTAATATTTATTTTAACTGACAAATAAACTGTCAATCTCGGAAACTTCGAGACTAGAAACCTACTGTTCCGCCATATATCGGAATCTGCACCTCGTGGGTGCATGGAAGTTAACTATTATTTTTTCCTTCATAATAATTGATATTGTTAATTAACAGATCTTCAAGATGCCGTCAAAGAATCCACTACCTCCTAAAGAAAATGCATTCTTTAAACGCATCTTGGTAAGTTGTCTATTTATGTCAGTCTTTGACAACCCTACTAAGTCCCTGAGGAAGAATGTTTGCTAAGCTTTTTGGCTTTGTTTTAGGCAACATAAATTAGAAGTCCTTACTTGTTTGACCTTCATATCATTACAACTGATCGTTGCAGATTGTATTTTATAATACACTAATTCTCATTTTATATTAATATTTAGTTTTTTTCTGAGCCTCTATTATTTTATTTTGCTGTTGTCAAGAGAAATACATATCCTCAGTTGTTAAGGAGACGTAATTTTAGTTTTCTGTCGTTGTTTCTGTGCTCCTTTATAAGTGACTAATATGTTGACTTTAAAGATATATCAATGCAAATGAATACATTTGATACATTAATAAATTAAGTCCATGGAATGGCCCTATTTACAAAATTAATTTTAAAGAGGAATTGATATAGGCCTGGTCTATATCATTATTTTAATGTCATCAAGCTTACTCAAGCTTATCTGAAGATCAGATAATAAAAGAATATAAACTTCAAAGGTGTAATGTTGTACATTTTCTGTAGTCTTAGTCTGTCAAACCACTTTTTTGAAATTTTGTATTTCCCTATCTCTAACCTATCTTTTCAATATTTTCATGCATGTTATTGATGATTGATTTCCAGTTTTTGGCATTTCTTTTTCTATTAATGATATAATTAGCTCCATAAAATATATTATGTAATTTTGTTAACAAGTTCTTAATACATTCATGAATAAAGAAAATTAAATGTTTGTTTTTGGGATTGATTACTATGACTATCTAAGGCAATGAAGTTGTTGTTAGATTTTCCAAGTCAAAATGAGCTTTGCCTTTAATGTTTGATTATAGGAAAGAACATTATTTTCAACATTTTCAATCATAGAAATATTCTAAAACTGAAATTAAATTTTTGCTGTGGCTATTCACACACATCCTTCTAGCCTTATTGCATACATGTACATGGCTAACATGGTGGTCTATTTTTCAGACATTTTAATGAAAATAATGCTCCTAGTTTTCCTTCACTGCACATTTTTGCATATATGCATTTCCTTATTTATTTTTATGAGCGACCAGGAACACAAGATGATAAAAAAAATCACCAGATTAGTTATTGCACTAATAACATTTTCATATATTTTGATAATAATATAATTAATGCAGAAAATTATACACCCAGCACTAGGTAATTACTTACTTAGCTGAAGTAAAAAAGAATCATTACCACTAACATTTTTGCGTCACACTTATTAAATACCCTTAACCGTTTTTTCTCCTTCATAGTTACAATAATATTTAAAGAAAAAGATGGTCAACATGAAGATTGAACAAACATCTCTAGATGCTTCTGAAAATTACACTAACCTCTGTGCTATATTCTTAAACATTTCAGATTTTTTATGGATTAAATACATACTATATTAAAAAAGTGATGTTGATTCATATAGCAATAAAAATATGTTATAATTAGAAAATACTAAAAAGAGCAGCGCAATAGTCAATTTACTTAATATTTAGTGAACTCAAGTAATATAATAATAGATAATGACTCATTTTGTTGTTATTAAAAAAATGAACTGAACATTTTATTTTGATAGTGATTGCTTGCAAACTTGCAACTAAATAATATGACATCTGTTTTAATGTATAAGAAATCCCTAGTTATTTGTTTGGATTGAAATTAGACAATTGAAAACTAGCATACCAGCAGTGGCGTAACTGGGGGAGGGGGTGGTGGAGAAAGCTATCAATGGCCAAGGGGGCATTAACATAGCCTTCCCAGGGGGCCACTAATGCTAGTTATGCTACTGCATAGTAGCCTTTAAGTAATTTTACTATTTTATTGTTAGCTTTCATAATGTATTATTTTTTATTTTATACAGAAATGCTATGAACAGAAACATTATAAAAGTGGCTTAAAATTTGCTAAGCAGATATTATCAAATCCAAAGTTTGCAGAGCATGGAGGTACGTTGTAAATTGGCATGTTAATAGCTAGACATATTAACCTAATTTTAGATTTGTCATTATTGTACATTTTAAGTCTTAATATGTCTTATCGACAGAAACTTTGGCAATGAAAGGCCTAACACTAAACTGTTTAGGCCGCAAAGAGGAAGCTTATGATTTTGTTCGAAAAGGACTCCGCAATGATTTAACTAGTCATGTCTGTATCCTTTTTTCATGGTTATACGGTTACCTTTTTTCTTAAAGATGCATACATTTTAAAAAAAATTGTACTGTATAGTGTTGGCCTCCTTAATCTAGCTTTAGGCTGGCATGTTTATGGCCTTCTGCAACGATCAGACAGGAAATATGATGAAGCCATCAAGTGTTATCGCAACGCTCTGAAATGGGACAAGGTATGTCAATATTATTGAGGGCCAGAGCCATGTTAATCAGCTCGACTGCTGACCTGTTAGTCATGGGTTCAATCCTCCAAGAACAAAGGGAATTTTGCCAGGTCTTGATGAAAGCCGGTTAATATCCCTTAAGTTCACCTAGCTTCAAATGGGTGCCTGACTTAAGTTGGGGAAGTAAAGGCGGCTGGGTGTTGTGTTAACCACATAATCCCTTCATATGCTGAGGTTTCAGAAATAGATGAATTCTACACTTCTGGGCTCAAGGAACTTTACTTAATAATAACATTTATGTTACTAAATGCTAATTTACCATAATTCCTATGAAGTTTTGTGTATACTTGTTGCTTATAAAAATATATGTATGTAAGAAATAAATTACTAGCGTATTCATTTTTGAAATTTTCAGGACAATCTTCAGATTTTACGAGATTTATCATTACTTCAGATTCAAATGAGAGATTTAGAGGGGTATAGAGTGAGTTTGTTTACATGTTTAATAACTACTTAATTTTATAAAAAAACCTTAGTGGTAAGTTATAATGTCTATTTTTTTTTCAAATGAAACGCACTACTTATGATCAACTTTTATAAACTGATTCTATTTTTAATTTAAGCATCCTTGTTTTTTTTTTTTCAATTTAGAATGTTAGAATGTCAATAAATATTTATATATTTTAATTTTTTTTCATTTTTAATTATTTAAATTTATCCTTAGTTTTTATTAAAAGTACTTCTGACCAAAATAATACATTTACGTGAGTTTTTAAAGAACTTTCATCTGTATATTGAGGTTTTTTTTTAAAATATCAAATAAGTAAAATATGGTAATTGTTTTATGGTTTTACTGACATGTTTATTATTGAATGCTATTTAGGAAACCAGGTATCAGCTTTTGGCTTTAAGACCTGGTCAACGGGCCTCTTGGATCGGCTATGCAATGGCATACCATCTTTTGAAAGATTACGACATGTGCCTAAAAATTCTTGAGGAGTTCAGAAAAACCCAAACAGTATGTATATGAAATGAATATCATCAATTTAATAAATATTTAACCCTTTACATCTTGTAGACTCCGTTTCTACAGTTATCGCTAATTTTTAATTTAGTGGATTTTGTCACATGTTTTTGGATAAAATGGATGAAGTTTCATGCGTATTTAGATAAATAACTTGAAGATACAGGTTTAAATTTAACTTAAAAGTGAGATTGATATAGGTTTTAAACGTATTTATAATTGCATTTTTATGGAAAATGGTGAGTGAGGTGATGATTTAATGGAAAGTATGAAAGAAATAGGACAGTCTGGTGTTGTCACTATGTAAAACTATAGAAAAATAAGCTATCGGGTGATTCCACTGTATATATTTTTATGGAAGTTCAGTTATTAATAAACATGTTAATTCTTTGTTTGTAATAAATATCAAGTTAAATTAAGTACAGCTTTTTGAAAATTATTTTGACAGATTATCTTTCTTAATTCAAGATTGGGGAAGGAATTGAAGATCTAAAAGGTTAAATTCTTATAAAGCATACTAATACCTTTTTATTTTTTTTACAGCCTAAACCCACATATGACTATGAGCACAGTGAATTGCTGTTGTACCAAAATATGGTAATGCAGGATGCAGGAATGAATCAAGAAGCCTTAGAACATTTAAGAATATATGACAAGCAAATAGTTGATAGGCTATATGTGCAGGAAACAACTGGTGAGCTGCTGTTTTAATTTTAGTGACCATAATTTTTTTTTTTTTTACACTGCAGGTCATAATGTTGACATTCAAGAATTCATGTCATGATTTATTACTTCAGCTTAACTTGCATGCTGCATAGTATTATTATGATTTATTATTTCAATTGACCATTACATGCTTCATAGTCTTTTGATGATTTATTATTTCAGCAAACCTTTACATGCTGCTGCATCAGTCTGACAAGGCAGCTGAGATATACAGAGAACTTATTAGCAGAAATCCAGAAAATTGGAGTTACTATAGAGGCCATGAAAAGGCTTTACAACTAGGTGAAAATAAATTGTGTTTTGAATATTATATTTACTTTGAAAGCCATATCTCCAGGTTCTCTTACAATTGTCTTCTTTTAAGTATCGTAATTGTGCACATACTACATGTTACCGCGTACTATATACATGTCAAATTTGTTGTTTTAGAAGACAAACCTGAGGACCGCATGAATATGTACAGAGCCATTATGGAACAGTTTCCAAGAGCAACAATGCCTAAGCGATTGCCTCTGGACTTCGCTACAGGTCATTATTGTATTTTTTTAACTCTTAATCGACGGCAGGTTTTTGGTCATTTTTTATTACCAAACAGGTGTCCTTACATTTTGGACTATATTGTCTGTTTCCTTTATAGCCCATATATGTGTGATATATCATTTTTTTTCTACTTTGAATAGGCTTTAAAACTGTGCAGCTTATTTTTGTGAAAATGAAACTTGATAATATTTTTTAAAAAAAGAATTTAACAAAACAAAATTATTTTTTTTTAAAGTGTACAAACAGCAATAAGACAAAAAACAAGTATTAAAAACAAAAACATTTTTTCAGACATTTTATTAATCTACATATATTTCTGAAAGGAAATATTCAGTTATCAATCAATTTCTTCAAAAAATAAATGTTTGTTGACTTTTTTTCAAATATGCATATTTTCCTTTAATTATTCACATAAAAAATCTAATTTTAAGAAAAACGCAAAAAAATGTAGAAAAAAAAGTTTTCTTTATTAAAAAAGACATAATGCACAGTGTGTTTTTTGCACTGCCCCTCACTTTTTTGACAAAATGTCAAAAAAGTGAGGGGTATGGCCTTATGCGCGCCTGTGTTGTGAGACTACCTTGTGTTTTTTCTTAAAAAAGTTGAAAAAAAAAGTTTTTTGGTCAGTTTTGAATGTTTTTATATTTTTTTTTTTTTTTGATTTAGCGAGTGTTAGTTTCATCTTTGTCACTAGATTTAAGTTCTTTTTCCACTAAATAATGAGAATCTGAGTCCATTTTAATTTAGTCGAAGTGGCTGACAAAACGTAAACAAATCAAAATGACGTTCGGTGCCGGTCAACTGATAGTGTTATTTTATTTGCGAGAAATTGTAGTTCAATAAAAATAAATAAATATTTTTTATTAGAAAGTATTTAGAATGCATTTTTTTAATAAAAATATTACATTTGTAATAAAAAAATATTTAAAAAAATAATATTTTTCATGGTTTGACTTTATGGATCACCAGAGTCACATTTTAATGTATGCCGTTTGTTGGGAGTTAAGCTTTAATTTTTTAGCCTGAAATAGTCTTTGAACTCCACATAACAGTTCTCTTCTTTGTTAAATTTTTAAAAATAATAATCTTGTATATTCATTTCTGTACATTCAGTCTAGCATACAATTTGAGAAATACACACTTCTTTTATAAAGAAATGTCTCTAAGTCACATTTTAATGAGGCGTAATTTAATGCTCAATATACAGTATATTAAACAGACCCCAATCAAACCATTTGTAATATGAATTTAATGATTTCTTGGCAAATATAATTTATAGTATCTTAATTTATAGATCATTGATCATGTAGAGTTCTCTACCATAAATCAAGTTTGACATGTCATTTACAGATGATGTTTTTAGGGATCTTATAGATGATTATTTGAAAAAGTCATTGCGGAAAGGCGTGCCGCCATCTTTTGTTTCTATCAAGTCTGTTTACAAAGACCCACGGAAGGTGATTTTTATGTTGAAATACCATGATATACATGTATAAGTTGTCTAAATAGGTGTGAAATAAAAGTCGTCTTCTATGTATTTCAAGATTTTTAAAAAATATTTTAGGTGAAAGTTATTGAAGAGTTGGTGCTTTCATACGTGGACAACTTACTTAAAACTGGGAAATTTGATAGCAAAGGTAAAATTTGAGTTATGATACATATTTTCTTATTTGGGTTCCATCTATCTAAGGGTGGGTATTGTTTTTAAGGTATTATAGATATTCTATTTATCCAGTTAATAATTCTTTCCAGGTGATGTAGAGCCAGCCACAGCCCTGCTTTGGGCTTATTATTATTTAGCACAGCATTATGACTTCTTGAACAACATAGAGAAAGCACTAGAATATGTTAATTTAGGAATAGAACATACCCCACTGCTTATTGAGTTGTATGTTCTCAAAGCCAAAATTTTTAAGGTGAGCCTTACTTTCAAACTACATATGGATTATGATAAATTAATATCTTAAGAAATTTGTGCAGGTTTTATAATATGTGTATTGTTTTCTTTTTTTTTTTTTTTTTTGTTAAATTTAGCATGCGGGTGATATGGATGAAGCAGTTCGGTTGATGGATGAAGCACAGTCTTTAGATACAGCTGATCGCTACATAAATTGTAAATGTGCCAAATATATGCTTCGAGCCAATTTAATTCAAGAAGCAGCAGACATGTGTTCTAAATTTACCAGGGTAATACTCAGTAGAAGTAGAAAATAAGGCATGAATTAAAAAAAAAATGATTTCTATTTTTGGAATTGCTTCAATATTTATAACAACTGAGTTCATTTTTAAATTTTACACATTTTTTTTAAACCCCCCCATAAACTTAAACCCTTTTTTTTTTTCAGGAAGGTATTTCAGCAGTAGAAAATTTGAATGAAATGCAGTGTATGTGGTTTCAGACTGAATGTGCTTTTGCGTATAAGAGGTTAGGCAAATGGGGAGAATCTCTCAAGAAGTGCCATGAGATTGACAGGGTAAGTGACACTTTTGAAATATTCATTTAACATAGAAGGTCCAAAGCATATGTTGAATATTATAGCTTTAAAAAATTCTTTACAGCATTTTACAGAAATCATTGAGGACCAGTTCGATTTCCATACATACTGTATGCGCAAGATGACTCTTCGTTCATATGTCGGGTTGCTGAGACTAGAAGACTCTCTGCGTAGTCACCCATTTTATTCTAGAATAGCCCTGTTAGCTTTAGAGGTATTTACAACCTATATAAGACATTTAGTGATAATAAATAAGAATGCTCTTCTTCAGAAAAATTAGTTGTGGTAATAAAAGTACTTTTTAATTGAAATTCTGAATCTAGTTTGAGACACTGTCAAAATTGGTTTGTATAAATGCTATACAAGAGATTTTTTTATTGCAGATTTACTTACATTTGTATGACCATCCTTTAACAGATGCAGATCATGACAGTGATGTCAATTCAGGTAATATATTTGGAAAAAATTTTCTATTAATTGAGAATTATGAAAACTGTTCATTCGACTGTTATAATACATATAATGTATGCTCTAGAAATTTGGGCGGGGGGGGGGGTATTTTTAAAAGCTAACATTTTGTATCTAATACTATAAGTGTTGATATTATATGGCTTGTGTTAATGTCATTTGCCATAAGTGATTATTAGGTGTTTGATTTTCTTATGTGTGGTTGAATGAGTTTCTCCTAACCAACAAAAACATAAAAATGACTTCCCAGTCAGTCAGGTGAAATTGTAGAAAGGTTTCAATATATTGGCTGTCAACTGATCCAGGGTTAGTTGTATATTGACAGTAGTTCGATAACGTTAATGTATAGCTTTATAACTATAACCTCTATCTATAATAAAATGTCTTCAAGTTTTAATGTATTTTACATTCATTGTCATCAGTGAGACAGATTTCAGTCCTTTCTTTTGCTTCATCAGCCCCTTCCCTTTCTTTTTTAGTTTCCGCTAGGCTCTTTAACTGAGAAGCTATGGTTTCAACATCGCGTTGCACATATTACCGACATATTACCAACATTTGGTTTAGCGGTAGACAGTGTTTGTTTAAAAAAATGGAAGGTAGTGAGATATGTCTAATTTAAAGGGTTTTTGTAATATTTAAATTCAGAGTGCTTTAAGCCACTATAAACTATTTATTGAAAGATGATAAATCTTTTTTTAAAGAAAATCTGGACTCTGTTATATGTCTAAATATGTCACCATTTAAACTATACAAGTATATTTTTAGTTATGATAATTTATATAAATATTTGAATGGGACAGTTGTTTTTTTTTACCTTTCAGTGCATTTTGAAAATAAAGGCTTATTTTTTAAAACATTCTTTATACATATATTTTTGTAAAGCTGTTGTTTGATACATTTTTTTTAATGAAGATAAATGCATGAGTAAAAATTGTTACTGCTGCATTAAGCATTATCATATGTGTGTGTTAAAATTTTAATTCAGATCATTTTACTCAAATGTCGTTTCAATGAATGCCTTTTCCTTCCTAAATTTCTAATATAGCCAGAAAGTGGTCCCTCACTTATTGTTAACGCATTTTTATTTTACCCACTTCCCCCACCAGGTCACATTTTTTACACTCTTTGTGCAACTTCTCTCCCCACAAAGATCATGTTACTTAAGGCTTACCCATCCACCATACCCCCTGTTAGCAAAAAAAAGTTTACACAAAGTTCGTTTCTACCAAATTAGACAAGTTACTTGTTCACTAATTGTATCATTCTGGATCAGAAAATAGAATTAAGAAATGACAATCCTATTGTTTCAAGGTCATACAATTGCTATGATTTTATGTAAACCTGACAGTTTCTTTGTTCGCATGGTAGTATTTCTTTTTTTTTTAATCTTTTCTTATCAATTTCTATTAACAGAATCAGGTTATTTACTGAGATTTTTTCCGCTAAACTCCGAAATAACAGCATTTGAGTAAAAATTAGCACAACATATCTTTTTAATGCATTAATCTTGTGTTATTAAAACAAAGTAAAAAAAAATTCAGCGTCATTGCATTAAGATTTATTATTACTAAAACACTTGATAGAAAATTTATTATGAAAATTTAATTTTTCAAAACTGACAGAAAATTTGTCACCTAGTGAATTAAAGAAAATGAAACGTAAGCAGCGAAAAGCCCAAAAGAAAGCTGAATTAGAGCGTGAAAAACTTAAAGCAGAGCAGGAAAAAAGAGATCAAAATAAGAACAAAGCCACAGATGGTGAAATGGATGGACCTAAAGAGGAGGAATTAGTTCCTGACAAGTTAGCCAGGGTAATTGTTTTCTTAAGTTTTATTTTAACACTAAATGAAAATGTTTTGATTTGTAAGTGAATGTTGAAACATTTATCCTAATTTAGGTTGAAGATCCTCTAGATCAGGCTGTCCACTTTCTCAAACCACTTCAAATGCTTACACCTCAATGTATAGCAACCCATGTTAAGGCCTACGAGATTTATTCTCGGAAAGGTAATGGTTTAAAGTATTATTGTTTATTTTAAAACATGCGACCGTAAGTTTTATTCAGATATTTTTTCTAGTTGTAGTGGCAGGGAGAATTAAATGTACCTTATTTTTGTATGTTCCAACTCAAAAATTGTAGGAAAATTACTGCTGATGCTTCAGTCCATTAAAAGAGGTGTTCTTGCTGATCGATGCAATCCACAGTTCCACATATGCCTCATTCATTTTCTTCAGTATGGTAAGTCCTTGTGCTTTACCTCTAAATGGGACCTTTAAAAAATAACACTTAAAATTTCATAATTCTTTATTAGTCTTTCTCCATGTTTGTTCTTGTTACAGTGAAAGATAAAGGTGAAATTAGTGAACCTGCAAAGTCTGTGATAAACTTTGAGATGAAAAAAATTTATCAAGGTAAAACAGCTCTACAGCTCAATGAAGAGTTCTTAGCTGCAAACTCTGATTCGTTGGAGCATCGACTAGCTGGTGAGTTGTTTTTTCAAGTGCAGCGCATCAATCATTAAACAAAAAAATCTCAAACATAATTTTTACAGATTAAAATATGTCTTTTTTGTGGAATAATTGATTTATTTAAAAAACAAACTAGGTGCTCGTATGATGTATAAACTTGACCAATCACGACAAGAAGAAGCCATGTCCTTAGCCACAAGCCTAGATTCTAAGCTCAAGGGACTAACAATAAAGGTAAGTGCTTTTTTTTTTTCCTTATACATTTCTATAAATGAAGTTAAACTTGTGTAATTATTTTATTAAGTGAAATTTTATTTTGTTGAGCAAATATATTTTTATGTAATTTTAATAAGCATTGTTTCTTTCTCCTCTGCTCTATGGCCTTATGTAGGGTTCTGGCCTGGTGTTCCACTCCTTTCCACTGTTCCTGATTTATGGTCGTCTTCCTCCACTCTCTAACTCCAGTGGCTTTATGGTCTTACTTTGCAATTTCTCTCCCCTCTAAGATGTTACTTATGGCTTACCAAACCACCATGTACCCCCTCTATCCCAAAAAAGTTGTCACAAAGTTCGTTTCAAACCCATGACTCCTGTCTACCAAATTAGGCAAGTTAAGCAGATTTACGTTAATTGTATCATTTTGGATCAGAAAATAGAATTAAGAAAGGACTATCCTGTTTTTCAAGGTCATATAATTTCTTGAGTTTTATGTAAAACTGACTGTTCCTGTGTTCGCATTTTTTAAAATATCTTTCCTTATCAATTTCTGTTAATAGAATTGGGTTATTTTCTGAGATTTTTTTCCCCTAGTTGCTGTAGGTTTAAGGTCTTTCTTGAGCTCATCTATCCATCTGCTTCTTGGTCTGTCCTTTAGTCTTTTCTCATTAGGTGTTGTCTTATATATGGCCATAGTGCCTCCATTCTTTTTTATGTGCCCAACCCACCTCAGTGATTCATTTTGATTTCTGCTGTTGTTAGGTTATTAGCATGGATACCTCATGTAAACTCTTCATCATGTTAATCGGTTGTTCTTTTTTATTTATTCATTTCTTTCTATTTCATAGAATTGTATAGAAGTCTTAGAGGCCCTATGCCGTGGTGACCTAGGTAAATGTGAACAAGAGGCACTAGAGTACCAGGCACGTTGCCATAAGATTTTCCCTCATGCTACAGCGTTTATTATACTAGCCCAGACTTCTGGCACTTGTGGTAATGTGGACTGCACATCTTCAGAACAGCTTTTAGTCAACGGGTCTGCACTAAAAAACGAATCATGATGATATAGTGAGAATATTAGTCTATTGATGCTACATTCTAGGAAGCATTATTGAAAGCAACTATTTTTTTAAAATAATTAATTGATTTTATTAAAATTATAATTTACATAATTAGTTACTTAAACAACAAATTCTGTCATTGATGTCAAAATCATTATCTAGTATTGTAATATTTTTTGGGGAGTTTTCACAATATGTACACAAATTCAAGTTTTATTTAAGTATTATTTTAAAAAGTTTTTCATTTGGAACATTAGACTTAGTATATGCAATTTTGTTGCTTTTAACTCAAAACATTTATTTTCCTGTGTTAGACACAAATACCTTCTTAAACTAATTTAATCTCTGTTTTTAAGAGCTTTTCATTCAAAGACTGGTAAAATTATTACTGATGAAAGGATACGCGAGCTTTTATTATTGAAGTGAACATCGTTAGTCTATATTTTTTATTGATAGAATTCCACTAAGTTCATATATTACTGGTGTTCCCCATAACTAGGTAAGCTTTCTTTGAAGATCATGACAGAAATAATTAAAAATATGAGCAGACAAATTTTATTCCTAAAAGAACCTAGTTCATGTCACTGACTGAGTGCTGTAGTGTGATAATTGATAGCATTTTTTTTTCTCTTTTCTTTATAGTAATCGTGATTGAATGGCTGGTATGAATGATAGGTAGAATTTTGCATAATGAAAATGTTATTTTGATTAGCCTTTTGTTGGTGTGAGTACCAATAACTATCATTAGCTATTAAAGTGAATTCCAAGCTTTTTTTTTTTTAAGGAAAGTGCTTTTGTAGTTTGCACATTCAGCCAAATTAAAGAAGTTATACATTTTATATCTTTTAGTTCAATCATTGTATTATTTAACTGTTACATGGGCCCTTAATAATAACCACTGTAACATTCTTTGGCTTTTATTACATAGATCATTATTTGGGTAATCTTTTTTTGAGTATTTATTTGTGAAATAGTTAATGAAAGTGAATGGCATGAATGGTTTGCTGCTGCTTTTTCCTTTATGTCAGTGACTGTTGTGAAAAGATGTGAAATTTCATTTAACAAAATTCAACCTTCAGTCTGACCTATTTTTGTATTATAGTGTAAATTATCACATTTTGTTAATTGATACATAAAAATGTTTTATAAACTTTGCTTGATGTGTAAATTCTTTTTGTGTTTCAAACTGTGTCAGGTCTCATGTTTGTGTGCCAGTACCATCAGGTGTTTGATTAAACACATTTAATCATGCATAGCTTTGATGTGTGTGTGTGTGTTGGTGTACATAATTTTTTTTTTTATTTTACACCAAAGCCTTATTTAAAAATTTTTTTTTTAGAAGGAATATTTTAAAAGATTTATTTCACTTATAATAGCTATTCGCGTCAGTAAAAAGATATGACATTAATAACATGCATTTCGCTGACAACATAAAGTATTTAACAATCAAATGACCACTTTCATGATTATAATTTATATTAAATGTGAAATTAAAAATCACACCTTGTTACCCTGGGCAAATGAAACACAGGTTTAATATTCAGCATATTGGTGTGAATTAATTCCATTTTGTCCTCCAGTTATGTATGCTAAAGCTAGCTTATTGCTAGTGTCTGGGGCTTTCATCTTCAATGTAGACAGAGTGTATGAAATATAGCATTTAAGATGATCAGCTTAAAGATGATTGAAAGTTTCTGAGTAACCTAACACATATGTAGACAGATTTTCAGTTTTATCACTACCATGTGACAGAAAGTGATGATTTCGAAACCAGCTTTTAAATGTAATTAGTAAAATTACAAATCATTTAACATAAGTTATCATATCCCATCATTAGATAATTTCCCCTTTCAACAAATGCTAATGGAACCATACTGAAATTTAATCAACACATTTATGTGTTTGTATAAATATATGTTTGATTATTTCACAAGTGTAATCACGGTGACAATATAAATTATGATTTTAAAGAAAATTATTTTCTTGTTTCACATTCTATGATTTGTGGTATAGGTACAAGTTGGAAGTGCGCTGTTCGGTAGACATGAAACACCTAGTTGTGAATGCTGTTTGTTTATTCCTATGACATTAAAAAATGTCATGTCCTAATCTAAATCCTAAGCTGATGATTTTGATAATGTACTTAGATTTCAAAGGAGGTATTTTTGGAAGAAACATTTTTGAGTCATCATTTTCCTAATTATGCAAATATTACAGTATTTTATTTGTGCTAGGATAAATATTGACATTGTACAGCATGTTTTTATAATGCCTTGTTCATTAAATCAGATTGTCCCAATTTTTTTTTTCAATGATTAAAAGAAAAAAATAGAAATACCAATTGTTCGAAATGATTTGTTAACCTAGTTCAGTATTTTTATTTGATTTAGTGGGCATTGTTATCCAGAGTAATTTTTAAAAAGATTTATACACTAATATGTGACAGTTACAACAAAAGTTCTAAAAGTGTTGGTCACTGTTTTTCTTTTAAAATCACCACCAGTGATCATAGATTATTGAATTGTTTCATAATCCTGGAAATCGTTTCTCACTTAGGTGTTGAAGGTATTTTTATACCAATTAAAGGGTTTTCAGCATTACATATGATATATATATATATATAACTTGCACAAGAAATATTTGAAGTTTAAATAATGCTACAAATTATTTTAAAAAATTGATAAGATGTTAAAATGTGTTTATTAATTAACAGTACATACTGGTATATAAAATAAAACTTGGAACATAATATAAACATGAAAGTTTAAGTTTTCCCTTAAAAAAATAGTGTGCCAGCCGAAACATTTTCTAAGGCATAGTTTGATGTGTCCCTAAACAAATGGAACATCTTAAATAACTGCCACAGTTGTTGGGATAGAATGTAGCTTGCCAAGTTAAAAATAAGATCAATAAAAATAGATTTACAAGAAATAAATGTATTTATTTCCATATTTTTGACCAGCATAAATGATTACATATTTGATTCACAGAATCATAGTTAATGAATGAGCATTTTTTACTATTGGGAAACAATTAGTACATTTGAGTTCACACATTAGACAAATAATATGGAAAGCTGAAATTAAATCTTAATTTTGGGTACAAATACTGAATAACACTTATTGGAACATGTTAGTGATAAAATTCAACCTTATCAAATAATTTAACAGTACTGACTGATGGAAATATAATGTACAAGCATTTCATATTGAATATTATCTTAAATTATTTGGATAAATTCTTAACAAAACCTAAAAAAAGACAAGAAACTTGAAACAGTATATCCATCAAATTTTGGTAGAACCCGATTCTCAATGTTTTAAGTCAAAGTTTGGTTTATCTCTAGTACTATAGTTGACAACCCTATACAAAGTATTAAGATTGAGGGTGTAGCTAAATGGAAGATTTTGGTGAATTTCTAGTCCATGATTAGCAAAATAACTGGGTGGAAATATGTAATTTAACAACCAACATCCACCCAAACTACAAAGTCCTCTGTCAATAATCTGAACAACAAATATTGTTGGCATCCTGTGTTGAATAGTTTATAATTTTTCTAAAGGAACGAAATTATATAATTAAGCAGTTAAAAATGTGTCAAATTTATTTATATACAATACCCCAGTACAATTAAAAAACGATGAGTAGTGTACAATGCATATTTGGTGAGTTGAATGGGTTACTGCGCAGAGGATATTTCTCTAATTCATTCAAAATAAGATTCTTGCGTGTTTCATGAATTTGATGACACTGACAAAAAAAATAAATAAATGAACAGTATGTTAAACAGTTTTATTTTATGCACTTAACACTTATCAATTGATAGATCATCCAAGATTTTACTTAACTATCTATTCATGTCATTTATCAATCAAATTGTGGTACTTAAGAATAAACATATTTTAAAAATTGTAGCAATAGAACATAATTAACAGTATAAAAGATCTCCAATCCAGGGCCCTTAATGGGCTGTAGAACCAAAGGAAGAAGAAAAGATCTCCGAAATTTTAACAGTAGGTGAATACAGTTAGCATCAGCTTTGCGTGGAGGTAGGTGGCACACCATTGAGAGATGATAATGCCAAATCTAACCATTTTTGCTCTTGCTCATGTAAACTTTCACTGCTGGGCCCATTGTCTTGCTCTGGCTCAGGCCTAGCTGTTATGGGGACCTTAATGAGAAAGAAAAAATAAATGTTTTTAACTTTCAAATAATAAAAAAAATTAACAGCTACTAATGCTGAAGACCATTAAGTGAAGTGGCTTAGCAACAACATTTTCATCCGTGATGCTCCGCTGGACTTTTTATAATATGTCTGCCGCTATTTTTAGTAGTTTAATAACAAAATATAAATGCATTTTTTTCACAGCTTTTATTTATCTCTCCTACAGCCACATGCAGACATATGGCAGGATGCTAGATTCAGTTATAATAGAAAAGAAACCTGAGGAGAGGGAAGTGGAGCATGTACACAACTCCAGGTCCCAACAAGCCCAAAGCGCCCCCCCTCCCCCATTTTAAACATATCTATGTGTAATTTGAATATTAACATTTTGTTAATTAATTTAAAATGTATTTATACTAATTTATAGGGACTCACAAGCCTTTTCTGTACTGTGTCATGGAATTTCTCTCTGTGGTCATCATAATGACAAGGATATGGTAAATCAATACTGATAGCATGAAAAGTTTTTTATATCTTAAATGTTATTTTAAGTATTGTATTCACCTGTATATCTTCCTTTGGAAGCTGATCAGTTCGCCACTTTTCATCTATCATATCCATCAAGCAACCATCTCTTTGATATTCACTATCCATTATGATTATATTTATTTTACAAAAATAATCTTAGACTTAGAGATAACAGTCCAGATGTGCCCAATCCTAAAAAAAAAAAAGTAACATAGACCAATCAAATACAAATCAATATATTATTGTGCATGATATCATTGCTAAAAATGTACTGTTATGCATTAAATAAAAAAAAACACACATAAAATCAAAACTTAAACATATAGTATACGTATATGATATTATTGATATACGTAGCGGTCATAGATGGTAGCAGTAGTCGGTAGAGTCTAGAGATCCTAAATCAATGAGCCTACTTAATGTCATGATTTACATTTAAAATAAGTAGCCAATTTGAATATATAATACAAACAATAAATAAATAAAACTAACCGAACCAGCTATAAATTACTTATAATTACCATTAATTTGAACTCATTAATTAATTAAAGTTATTAACACTAAAAATAAAAAAGACAAACTAAGTGTATCCGAACAATGACCAATCCATAGTGTTGCCAAATGTAAATCTGTGTTAAAATGTCTGATTTTAGAACAAAACAAATTGCTAGAAAATGTCAGATTTGTTCAAATGTTTAAATAAATGCATTTCTTTAGAAAATTAAAGCTTTTAACAGCATTCTTTATACCCCTTTGAGTCATATTTTACTGCAAGAATAGCAGGGTTGTTAGTATCGATTTATCGGTAAATACAGTATCGGCAATAGAAAAGTATTGGTATCCAGTATCGAAAAATTTTCGTTTAAAATGTATCGGCGATACACAAATGAATACTTGATGCAAAAAGGATCGGCAATACAGCAACCAATACTAAAAAAGTATCGCCGATACTGTATTGGCCGATACCGATACTAACATCCCTTTATCTTATATATACAGTGGTCAGTTATAGCGTATGATACTTGAAAACATTTTTTCCATGCCCCGCCCCCCTCCGCTAGGTGTGGAGTGCCCCCCCCGCTTAAAAAAGAAGAAAAAGATGAAAAAATAAAGAAAAAGTAAAGGTGCCCCTTTGCTGGGTATTGGTGCCTCCCTGCTTACTTTGACCTGGCTACGGGCCTGCGTGGCAGTAAAAGACGTAAAAATAGAAATATTTAAAAAATTGACGTCCTTAAGTAATAAATGGATTGAATAATATTTTAGTGCTAAGAGTTTATTAATATTGAAATTCTTAAAAATGCAATAGACTAGTCTTTGAGATACGTTGTGTCCTACTCCTACGGTCCTACCCCTTGATGAAACGAATTGCATAGCATGAATTTGATCACTATAATTTACTTACGTTACGAAAGCAAACATTCGGTGACGTCATTTGTAAATAAAAAACTTGCGTCTGTGTCAATAGACTCAATATAACGTAATATTGAAAAAAAAATAATAGAAAATTAATTTTCGTAGAGTTACTCGACTGCAAACTTATACTGTAGCAGGCCCATAGCGTGCGGGGGGGGACTCCCCTGCGTTTTGTCTGCCCCCCCTGCTTATTTGTTCTACTTAATAAAATGTATTACCTAGCCCCCCCCTGCTATAGCCTGGCCCCTGCTGTAGAATGCCTGGCCCCTGCTGTAGAATTTTCACGCTACGTGGCTGTACTGTAGGTAAGATATTTAGCTTTCTTATGTAAATAATATAGAACAGCGTTATATTTAAAATCATTTGATTTGGGGCGAAATTCGACAACGTCAAGTAACTGCTGTCTGTAATCTTCGCTTAAACAACGTGATTTCAAATGCGGCCAATCTGTGTCTCTTGAACTTTCCATATGAAGGAGATGACGATGAACACATTCATTTAAAAATTAGTTCGATGTTTGGTTTCCTGTATGATGTTCATAGTTTACAAAATAAAACTAGCATGGAAGTTACGGAACATTATTTGAATCTTGAGAAAGCTTTGCGACATGGAGATTCCAAAGATATTGACGCATTTGATCTAAGCAGTGAACTGAAAGCCATTTCAAGACGAGTTGCAAGGTGTACATCGCCACAGGATGTACTAAACTTTATATAGAAAAAATAATCTAACAGATAGTATGCCCAGCACTGTTATAGCTCTCCGAATCCTCTTGACACTTCCAGTTTCTGTGGCCAGTGGTGAGCGACGCTTCTCAAAACTCAAACTGATAAAGACATATTTGAGAACGTCCATGCTACAAGAAAGACTTGTGGGATTAGCTACTGTGTCAATCGAACATGATATTGCTAGAGACATTGATCTGATGGAACTCGTTTCTAGATTTTCTAAAGCAAAAGCGCGAAAAATAAATTTTTGAAATTTAATCATAGGCCTAGATTTATTTTATTGACTCACGATTGTAGCCTATAGCCATAAAATACAATTATACATGACATTGTAGAAATTGTAGCCTATAGCCATAAAATAAAATTATACATGACATTGTATAGATTGTAGCCTATAACCATAAAACACAATTATACATGACATTATATTGATTGTAGCCTATAGCCATAAAAGACAATTATAGGCCTACATGACATTGCATAGATTCTGTTGCAGTGGAGGGAGGGGGTCCAAATTTGAACGTCCCTTCGGGCCCCCGCTTGAGGGGGGCCCCCAAACGAGTTTCCACTTTTTTATTTTAACACTAAATATTAAATACTAGCTGTAACCGCCACGCGCTGCCGTGACTAAGACTTCTGTAACGACCAAAGTCGGTTATGTTTTTATAACATACTTTGGAATGGCTGGAAATGCGCCATAGGTACAATGTCGGTCACGTTTAGAGAGAGTTTGTATTTTTAGGGGACACATACCTGTTAAGTTAGATGACCTGGTAAGGCTGGAATTAAAAGCAAGGCTAAGCGTCCTTGTATTTTTGAGAGACAAATGTTGTGACAAGCTAATTATCTACAGTAGCACAGGGTGCCACCATACGAGCAGTAGCACAGGGTGCCATCATGCAGAGCGTCTGGAGCTTAGGTAAATGAATCTAATTCAAAGCTGCCCGGATCAATCTGGAGTTTTTTGTAAAAGCGCTAGAAAAAAGGACGGAGGTAGTCACGTGGTTTTATGAAATAGGAGACGTAGTTTATAAACTTAGTTGAATTAAAGTAATATAGGGCCTACATATTTCTGAAATACAGTCAGTAATATTATCGTTTTCATCGCTTAAATATTTTAAAGTGAAATTCTCCAAGGCGAAGACCGAATAGAGCAGGAAAATTCGAAACATGTACCATTGTTCATGCTGGAAGTCTTGGGGAAGGGGGGTGACACCCTGAATTGTCCGTATTGGGTGACATCAACCATAGTGACGCCACTGAGTTAGTGGCACTGTTGCATGTATTCCACACAGATTAAGGATTTCAAAATTACGTAAATCATCAAGCAAATAAAAACTGGTAAAAAGTTTACTAAAATTGTCAAAACATAGTTTTGGTTGTTGTAAAACACGTTATCTTGACGGCATTGTATCTTCCATTTTTGTCCATGCTATAATCCATCTATCCATAAATAGAAGGGTCATAGTTCGTATAATTATGTCTATTCGTCCGACGAAATCTCACAATCATGGCGGATGAAACAAGTATACATAATTTTTTGTATATTTTTTATTTGTGAAATGTAAAGAGTGTTATTCTTTATAGAGAAACTTCACCCATGCCGAAAGAATGAGTTTACCAGAGTGGGGCTACAAAACGGAAAAAGCGTGCTACAGAAAGACGAGAGGTTGCAAAATCAAGGAAAATTTGAACGGTTTTTTAGGAAGAAACCTGATAATAGCATTGAAAACAAAGAAGACCATGAACATGGCGAAGAAAAGTATCACCATTCAGATAATTCATATAAAGATACAGCAGTGTAGCAACAACTGTCAAGTACTTAGCAAAAACCAACTCAAGCTTACTTGGCCACAAAGAAATGCAGGATTCTCCCAGTTCTGGGAACTTCCTAGAATCTTTGAAATTTCTTGCAGAATTTGATGAAGTTGCGTAACATCACTTGAATAATTCAACATGAGTTCATAAGCTTAAAGATAGGGAATCAATTGTTGGGAAAGTCAAGCAAGTTTGTTACTTTTTCTTCTGATGTTTGATTCCACTCCAGATGTTTCTCATAAAGAACAAGTAGGCTATCCGTTAAAGTTCGTAACTTGGATGTCGAGAATTTTGAAATAAGAGAGTCATTCCTTGGTTATTTTGAAATTGTGAAGCCAGATGCACAACATAATAAAGAACATGTTCTGAAAACTCTTTAAGACATTGAACTAGACTTTAATCTGTGCACAGATCAAACCTATGATAACGCAGCCACAATGAGTGGCCGTCGGTCTGGCCGGCAGAAACGTCTCTTAGACATAAATCCAAACGTAACATTTCTGAACTGTGATAATCACTCGCTCAACTTGGCAGCTCTTCATTCTGCTGAGATAGATCTAGCAATTGTCACCTTTTTTCATGAATTGCTCAACTTTTTTTCCAATTCACCCCAGAGACCAAACTGAAATAAACTGGAGCCGGGAAACTAAAAAAGGAGAGTAGTAGGCCTACATGGTGGTACTCAAGAGAAGAAGCTGCGTCGTCAGTTTACTTGAATCTTAACAAAGATGCTGAAGAGATTAAGACCCTTTCATGCTTTCTGCAAAATGATGAGAAAAAGACAAAACTGATCACCCAATCCATCGAAAGAGCAAAAGAAGGCATTGAATGCTATGGATTTCATGTAGGCAAAACAACCAGAAGAAAGAAAAGACTTGATGGGGAGTTGAGTTCTGATGTAGGACTGTAAATAGAACTGCAATTCAAACGTGTTGCGACAGAAGTGCTTGACATACTTCATATGGAGATGAAGGATAGATTCCAAAGGTTGCAAAACCATGTGGGCACCTTTGGGGTTCTGCTTAAACCAAGACACCTGTTGAATTCTATGGATGATTACACACTGATGAAAAACTGGTACTTTTTCCTGTTTGTATGATGACATACAAGCAAATCACTTTTCAATGGTGTCATTGATGCACGAGCACTTTCATCAACAAACCAGTACCACAATCACCAACTGACTTATTGAGGAAGCTGGCTTCATATGATAATGATGTTAGCTCAAACCTTGCAACCTCCATCCGAATACTGCTAACTCAGGCCACTTCCACTGCATCATGTGAGAGATTATTCTCAAAACTCAAAGTCAATCAAAACCTATATCAGGAGTACAATGACGCAAGAAAGAATTGAAGTCAAAAATACTAGACAACATTGACTTAGATGATGTTATAAATGCCTTTACTGCACAGAAAGCACGACGTGAGGCAAAATGTATTGAGATTTGTCACTTGTGCATTATCTCGTCAATTAACAATGGAATTATTCATAATAAGAGTTTTAATGATTATTTATTGTTAATTTTATTGATATACTGTACTAATTTGAATTTAGATATATTTATTAAGTACGTTATCTCATGTCATGATATCGTATGTCAAATTTGCAGGGGCCCCCAAAAGGGCCAAGCTCCCCGGGCCCCAAACTCTAGGGACGCCTCTGTAATCACCTGTACTTTATTTATTGTTTTTAGTTTTTCCGGAGTAATATTGACTCTATTGTTGAGTTTTTATTTACAGAAATATCAGACATTAAAATAGATTAACTTTGTTTATCTGAAGATATAAAAATGCTGAATTTATTTTTAGATTAAAAGAAATATTTTACCAGAAAACAAATATGTAAAATCGAATCCGTTCTTATGAATAGCGAAACAAGGAAGCTACCTACAGCTCCTAACGACAAGTGTACCTACAGCCCCTAACGACAAGTGTACCTACAGCCCCTAACGACAAGTGTACCACCACAGCTAACGACAAGTCTATTACCTACAGCCTAACGACAAGTGTACCTACAGCCCCCTAACGACAAGGCTACCTACAGCCCCTAACGACAAGGCTACCTACGGCTAACGACAAGTGTACATACAGCCCCTAACGACAAAGCTTCCTACAGCCCCTAATGACAAGACTACCTACAGCCCCTAACGACAAGGCTACACCTACAGCCCCCTAACGACTAGGCTACCTACAGCCCCTAACAAACAAGACTACCTACAGCCCCTAATGACAAAGGCTACCTACAGCCCCTAACGACAAGGCTACCTACAGCCCCTAACGACAAGGCTACCTACAGCCCCTAATGACAAGGCTACCTACAGCCCCTAACGACAAGTGTACACATACAGCCCTAACGACAAGGCCTACAGCCCCTAACAACAAGGCTACCTACAGCCCCTAACGACAAGTGTACCTACAACCCCTAATGACAAGGCTACCTACAGCCCCTAACGACAAGGCTACCTACATCCCCTAACGACAAGTGTACCTACAACCCCTAATGACATGTGTGCCTACAGCCCTAACGAAAAAGTGTACCTGCAGCCCTTAATGACATGTGTGCCTGCAACCCACAATGACGCATGTGTACCTACAGCCCCCTAATGACAAGTGTACCTACATCCCCTAACGACAAGTGTACCTACATCCCCCTAACGACAAATGTACCTACATCCACTTACTGTAGGCTTGAAAGTTTCAGGTTCGAGCCTGATAGACGCTGAATGTTTTCAATCCATGTTATGTCTCCGTGTCTTCTCCTTGGCTATTGCGCTCTCGGTCAAGGTGAGAATGAAAGAAGGTGCACTAGAGAAATCTTCCTAATATTTGGCTAAAGGATCTAACATGTCATCCTCACAGGTACCTTTAGTCATTCATGACATACTGTGTACCTAGTTATCTACTATCATAATGATGTTTAACGCTTTGCGTTATCAATTACTACCGATGATATCATGTTCCTGCAACTATGTACGTTATCAATTAGTACCGATGATATCATGTTCCAGCAACTTTGTACGTTATCAATTAGTACCGATGATATCATGTTCCAGCAACTTTGTACATTATCAATTAGTACCGATCGATATCATGTTAAAGCAACTATGTACGTTATCAGTCATTACCAATGATATCGTATGTTCCTGCAACTTCATAAGTAAACCATTTTACGCTATGTTATTAATTTTGCATTGACGTAATATAAAACATAATAAAAAGCTGAATTTATCGATTTAACAATGGGTTAAATCAAAATAACTTTTTTTTTAACTGAACAAACTCTGTTCCCTCGAGCTCAACAAAGTCAATACTTACTTGAATCGATGGCAGGTATTGTGGACGATCACACATATCATTTGAACTTATGGACACTATTCCACTCATCTCAATAGCACACAGCACATACTGTATATACTGTGGTACACATTATACCGTAACACCAGAACATAAAGAACCTTTTAAATGAGTCAAAGGCTCAACGCACAGTAAAAGCAGCAAGTCTTTCTTTGTTTCATGGGGACACTACTACCTGACGTTCCCGTGTCGAATTTCCCAGACAAGAGTTGAAAACTATTGAACAACAAATGATAATCTCCCCTTGCTGCTGATGTTATGGCCCATTATGTTTTAAGGTTGGAGAAATAAATTTAAAACAAGCAATTAAGCCTGTTCCATTCTGGACACATGACGCGTGTTAGCGCATTTTCGTGTTATGTATCAGTACGTTTGTTAGCTTTCAGTAAATATTTGTAAATTTTGGAAATGTTTATATATTCAATTGTGTAATGCATATATCTGTAAAAAAAAATTATAAAGACGTTTCTTTATATTTGAAAAAAAATTATTGTCTCTTAAATCCTAACTACAAGTTGTTTGTGGTTGCTGAAATAGGGCTCATAATTGAAAACATTCGAAATTGTGAGTCATTTAATCGTCCGAAAACTCCGTCAATTGTTGCATAGCTCTGATACTTTCAATTAAACTCAGAACACAAGCTTACTATTTCATTTGATGAGTTTCTTAATAAATCTTGGTGAAACTACGTGCTGCAGTATTTCGCACCAAATGAATGGGTTATTGAACGTACAAGGTGTATATATAATATATAAGCCCCTTAGGAGCCTGAAGCCCAGTGGCCTCAGAGGTCCTATCCGCAAAACTGAACTTTTGATGTACTTGGCAGGCCAAGACTACAAAATGATATATACATCATGGGTCTAGGACTTATGGTTGTTAAGATATAGGCGCTCTTTATTAATATAGCTTATATAGCAAAAACGGTACTAAGCCCCTTTTACGGCCCTCAGAGTCAGATCATGAGAAATGGAAAAAAAGTCATTTCTTGGCAGGCCAAGACCTACAAGATGATATATACATCATGGGTCTAGGACTTATGGTTGTTGAGATCTAGGGTGTTGACAGACAGACAAAACGGGGACAATAGAGCATTTTTTTAATAGAAAATGCTCTAAAAAAAAACCTTCTGAACTTTTTTTTCCGTTTTTTTTCACGACAAATTGGTAAATCACTATTTGATAAAGTAGACCACTATTGACTGAAGGACAAGGTGGGCAGACATTAGTTATTGGGTTGGGGGATGGAGGGTGTAAATACATTAACAGGAGACAATCTTTATCAACAGAGGAAGACCGCGGAGTGACCAAGTTAGTGGTAAAGCTGATTTACTCAGGAAGGAGAAATATATCAGGTGCCCTACCACAGAGTGATATCTGGCGCCTTACAGTCATGGGACATAACAGAACTCTTCATGATTTCATTAACGTGGCGTAACAAAGGAGGACAGTGCCACATAAAATCATAGTGAAATCGAAAATCAATGGAGACTTTTGTAAGTTAAACTCAGAAAATTATCTTTGGATCACTTTTATTTCTCGGTGTAGGTTAAATTTTGTCCTTACGTTATAACCTGAGTACAGATCCGTAAACCACTGGTGAGGTACGGTTTGCACAGTGTCCTTATTTCATCCCCACCATTGTGAAATGACCTTTGAGGCACCACGGAACATATGAACTCCAGCCACACAAGGAAATAATTATTTTTCTGATGCGATGCATACATCAGCTATGTTGTTATCACTACATTATCACATATGAGCGCACGTACTATTGCAAATAGACAATGAGACAAGAAAGATTTTTACTGTGGTATATTGTAAATTAGCTGCCCTTAGCTTTTTTCCATCATTCATTTCTAATTGCGTATTAACTTTAAAACTAACTTTTAAAAAAAAAAAGGGTTATTTTGAAGTATTAACACATATCTTATATATATTTTATTTTTCATTTTAACAAAACATTTTATAGTAAAAATGACCCTCTAATACTGACACTGCTGTCTACCCTCTAATACTGAGACTTCTGTCTTCCCCTAATACTGAGACTCTTGTCTACCCTCCTAATACTGAGACTTCTGTCTTCCCTCCTAATACTGAGACTCTTGTCTACCCTCCTAATACTGTGACTCTTGTCTACCCTCCTAATACTGTGACTCTTGTCTACCCTCCTAATACTGACACTGCTGTCTACCCTCCTAATACTGAGACTTCTGTCTTCCCCCTAATACTGAGACTCTTGTCTACCCTCCTAATACTGAGACTTCTGTCTTCCCTCCTAATACTGAGACTCTTGTCTACCCTCCTAATACTGAGACTTCTGTCTACCCCTCCTAATACTGAGACTTCTGTCTACCCTCCTAATACTGAGGCTTCTGTCTACCCTCCTAATACTGAGACGTCTGTCTACCCTCCTAATACTGAGAATCTTGTCCACCCTCCTAATGCTGAGACTTCTGTCTACCCTCCTAATACTGAGACTCTTGTCTACCCTCCTAATACTGTGACTCTTGTCTACCCTCCTAATACTGTGACTCTTGTCTCACCCTCCTAATACTGTGACTCTTGTCTACCCTCCTAATACTGTGACTCTTGTCTACCCTCCTAATACTGAGACTTCTTGTCTACCCTCCTAATACTGAGACTCTTGTCTACCCTCCTAATACTGGGAGACGTCTGTCTACCCTCCTAATACTGAGACGTCTGTCTACCCTCCTAATACTGAGAATCTTGTCCACCCTCCCAATACTGAGACGTCTGTCTACCCTCCTAATACTGAGACTCTTGTCTACCCTCCTAATACTGTGACTCTTGTCTACCCTCCTAATACTGAGACTTCTGTCTACCCTCCTAATAGTGCCAGTTCAGGCACTCATATGTAACGTAATGGAATAGTCTTCCAGAATGCTGACAGGTGAGGTGAAGAAGTTAAAAAGTAAATGAGGAAGTCAACTGACAAATATATACATCTAGAGAGGCGTGCTTTAAACTGAAAAACAAATCTTTCAAAATGCATGCAGGCATTTATTTAGGTTTACATTTTTGCATTTATGAATATATTAATTTGAATCAAAAATCAATTTATATAACTAAATACTAATCAAATACCATAATATTGAAAAAAAAGAACAAAACAAATTTAGTGGCTCTTTAAAAAAAACTGAAAGAATTGTAAATTATAACTTTTGGCTCTTCCGTCTTAAATGGTTGCCGACCCGTGGGTTATGCTCACTATCCAGGTTCGATTCCTCTCACGGACATTTTTTTAATAGATTTTTTTTAAAAAATAATTTATCCGTTTGGTTGTTTTGGTGAAAAGTAACAACTTCATTGGATCTCTTTGACAATTTTTTTATTGAAATTATTTATCCTTTAGGATGTTGTAAGAAAATGAAACAACAACTAATTAGATTTTTTAATTTCGTTCATAACTTAAAAAAAAAAATTGAAAATATGTCAAAAAGCTGAACACAGAGGCGTACCTAGGGTCCAAAAAGCGAAAGTTCCTCCGGGCCCTAGCTTGACGGGGCCCACACAAATTTTTTTACATTATATATTAAGTACATAATATTATGTCATGGTGTTGAATGTCAAAATGCAGGGGCTCACAAAGAGGCCAATCCCCCCAGGCCCCCAAATCCCAATGTTCGGAACTGACTGAACAATAGTCTATCTCTATGCAAAGCCTTTTTTGCAAGGTACAGCTAGTATAAATGTTACCGACAATATATGAAATTTCGGCATTCTATAGAATGCCTAGACAATGTATAGAATGCCTGATTGTTTTAGGAAAAGTATATAAAATATCAGATTTTGAAAAATAATTTTTTTGCATACTTTCCTAGTCATTCTATACAATGCCTAGGCATGGATTGTCACTTAGAATTGTACTGCACTTAATTTTTCTTCTTTCACACAAAACACTTCATATTTTGGCATTTTGGTCTTGCATATTCATATTTCACGAATTAGTGAAGAATTGATAAATAATAAGGAGAATATGTTGTTCCTGAGTGAAAACAAGCAGAACACAACTGGAATGAGCTACTTGTTGCAGCAGGGAAGACTAGAATGGCATTTTGAATTGCACTTATTTTTCTTTCATGACGTGTAATATTTTGTATTTGGGTGAAAGTTCTTTCAACATTCTGTCCCGTCCTCCGTGACCAATAGCCTAATTGGCCTTATGAATTACGTCAAATAACATCGGAGTCCGCGACGTAAAACTGAATGGCACTCACACCTTCTTTAACAGGGTAGATCAACTTACTCTCATTTTCTACCATCATGACAACATAGTGTTTCACCAGCCAATAGTCCCGTGGACAACTTTCTTAATGGTCGTCTTAGCCTTTTTCACATCGTCTACTATTTTCTTGTAGCTAGTTTCAGTTTTAAAAATGCAGTTTTTTAGCAGCATTGGCTCTTACTTTAGATATTACACCGTAGAACCGTCGTTGGATGTCAACATGGCGTGATTCCAATCTCTTTCGACATGGTCACACAGTAATCCGAGGAAACGTTACGGGAGAACGTCTGTGGAATCTCAGCCGAATGATATACAGTGACGTCGTGAAAAGAATTATGGTAACACTAATGTAAACGTACCATGGTGTACTTATACGCCATACTATCAATCAATATAATTACTGTAATTATTTTTAAATAAGCAATCAAACAAAATAACAGGCTGACATATTCGGAGAAAATACATAGTATGCAAAGTTGAACTTTGACCTATCATTTGCAGACTTTATGGTCACTATCTGGTACCTTCCAGCAACTTGTTTTTTATTATATTGTTTACAGATTTTTAGTTAATTCTTTGGATGCCTTGATTATCAATGATCTGTTAGAACTTAATTTTCTCTTTATTGGTTAGATATATTTTAATGCCTTTTTTAACATTATGAATTTTTTCCCTTCAGATTCTAACAAACATATTTCCGGGGGTGGGTGTTTTAATTTGCATTGATTTTTATTTTTTGGTTCGCTTTGTGTCTGCCTCAATCAACTTCTTCCCCTGCACACTATAGTGTTATTTTTAGTGTAACATTTATTTTTTTCATTCAGGCCATGCCAGTCTCCATATTACCTGTTTTGTGTATTTTTTTTTTAGACTTGCTCAACACAGCTTAAGATTATTTAATATCTAGCTGAACAGGCCCGGCACCCGGACCGGCTATTTGGCACGCAGTTGGAGTTGAAAATGGTGATGCGCTCACAACACCATATCATTGACTAATCTTAAGGTAATCCTAAAGGGTGATATTTGTTGAAAAAAAAAATTCAGAATCGATTTTGAGGCTTTTATGTTAAGTTTCAAGTTCATTCATTTCTCTTTCAGAATATATCAAACTTTTCACACAATAAAATTTAGAAATAATTTAAATTATTTTCTAAAATTATGTCACTACAAGCCCCTTTTTTACCTAATTAATTATGAAAAAAAACACAAATTATCACTATTTTTCAACCGATTACGATAATTTTTACACCGAAATATTCAGATTTTTTAAACCCGCTAAGGCTTTTTTTTTAAACTTTCTTATATAAGATTTAAATTGTAAGCTGCAATTTAATTGGTTCGAAAACGGCTTTTCCATAAAGTATAACGATTTTAGCCAATGGCAGAGCTCCTTGCAAGCCTCGCTCGGCATGCTATATGTAAACAACCAGGCAAGTGATATTTCCGAGGTTTTTAGCAAAATAGTGTTGCGTAGTTCAAACCAGCTGAATTTGTTTGTGTTTTTAATCTAATATTTATAATGTCTTAATATAATTTAGATATATTTTATACATATGCTTTAGTCTAACAATAGAGCTGGTTCCGAAAAAAAAGAGTTCTAAAGATTGAAAGAAAATTTTACATTAATTTGTTTATAGTCAATAACTAAAGAATGCCATGTTGCTAATGCTAGCATTAGTCGCTAGCATAAATGTTCAGTTAGATGATAATGGTGTTATTAGATAATACTAGTAACCCTGAGAATGATGTAGATATGGACACCTCTTTTTTTGTTTCAATAAATTAGCAGCTGAAAGTAGTTACTTCTGATAATTTTTTCAAGAGGATAATATTAGTAGAGATCAATAAGTAACAATAAGTTAATTTCAGTGTTCAGTTTATTTCCCTGCCCTACTATAACTTTAAAATATAAATATAATGCTGTATATTTAAAATATAAGATAGTTAATAGTCACTAATACCAAAATAAATATTAAATGTTCATACTGTAAACATGAAGTAATGTTTAAAAATAAAGCAAATATCAATCTTTGCTTTCAGTTAATATTATATATGGCATCAGTTGCCATGTTCATAGCATAAGGCAGGGGGACTTTCTAGCTGCTATTAACAGCGTCTCCTAGATATTTTACTAGAGTTAATCAATTCACGAAAAGAATTGAAATTTCTTTAAAAAGTATGGTTAAGGCCAAGGAAGACATTAAATAAGAAAGAGAATAAGTATGTAGTAACATAATCTTGCGACTTGGCATCATTTAATATAGGATAAGTGCCCTAAAACTGTTTTTGTAGGAATAGATAGGTTAGAAGTAGGTGTATATGATGCAGTTATTGCATTTAATGATGGGGGTAATCAAGTAGAATTCTAATATTTGAAGATTTGGATTAAACTTATGAGCCATATTTTATTTCCGACTTTTGCAAATTTGACAATTAACGAATCAAAGAGCATAAAAAAATTATTCGTTCAAATCTAAGCATAAAAGGGCTAAGAAAAGTATTTAGGCAAGTTAGGAACACCTTGATGATGATTCTTATGTAGCTGGAGGGTACTGAATAGCTTTAGTTTTTTGTAAATATGTTTTTCTTTCCTTTTTTGTGTTTTTCTCAAAATATGCATTTTTACGAAAATTTGTTCAAATTGCACAAGATATTTAAAAAAAAACTATTAAACATATTCTTTTCAAATTTGGAGGATATATAAAACAATATGTGAGTACAAAAGTAGACTATTTTTGTGCTTAAGATGTAAAAAGTTTCTGAGTTATACATTTTCTATACCCTACCCCCTTATTTTTTTATGCTTTTTTACCTCTGGTAATTTTATTTTTTTGTTACAAGAAAAATATCATAGCTATAATATTGTCTGCAGTCTACTTTTCTTAAACTGAAGATGTAGAATACATTGGCTAATTTTCATTGTGTTTCTTCAAATGGTCTTTAAGAAATCTTGTGCACAATCTGGTCATTTTTTTTTCATCAAAATATTTTTAGGCTGACCTTAATTCATTCAAAATATTTTAAAGGACTCTTTCTCAATAGTTATTTTTTTTTTATAATTTATCAATTCTCTTTCACTTAGCCCCACACCCATCCTTCACTCCATCCCTCCCCCCGCCCGCCACCCCTTCCACTCAAGACAAGCCCGAATCGAGTGGGTCTCAATGTACAAAATTACAAAAAAGGGTGCATTTAGTATAACTGCATGTTCACCCTGTTAACAATACCACGTGACACTTCTCCCTACCATCCCCCCGTTAAATAAACCTTTCTCAACCCTACATCCCCATTCCAACAGTTCTTTTTTTTATAATTTTATAATTTATCATGTTTAACATGACGTATTTAAAAAAAAAGAGAGACGTGAGGATTAAAGAATTAGCGGCAGTTGCCCAACTTGAATCGTCTGTTTGACCCCCCATTTCTGCAACCATTTGGTTTATTCCCACACCTATCCCAACCAACTCGGTAATATATTTGAGCGCGTTAACAATCAGTCCGTGTACAAAAAATAGCTTTTTATATAATTCATACCAAAGAAAATAATCCTCATTATGGGTACAGAAGCTTAACAAAAACAACCCCCGACTATTAAACATAATTTGCGCAAACTACTCAATATCATTTAAAAGTCTTAATTCATTAATAAGAAATCCTTGTTGCGTTTAGAATTCCGCAGCATTTCGTTTTTATTCAAGAAAGATTCCTTTGATGAACAAAATGCGCACCAAACATACATTGTCTCTTTTTAGTTTCTATAATTTTGGAATTCCCGAGACTATTTTTATAGAGACGGTCGATGACACGCACTGTTTTTTTAACTCCGCAAAAGTGTGACGTAGAACTCAGGTCTTTATTTTAGCGATGTAAGCTTCAACCCGTACGGTGCCGTGTATTTTTAACGTACAGACATGCGGCTTTTATTGCCATGAGCATACTTTACACCGCACAATGTGTAGGTCTGTCGAACCACCGTCTATGTTAGCCGATTATGTATATAGATAACCTTCATCCTACTCTATTCAGTACAGATAGATGTTAGTTAATATTTTTGTAATGCGTACATATCCTGAAACAGTCAACATTTGTTTGTAATGCACCATACATAATTTACTTAATCGGGATTTCCCCCTAAACAGCAGCACAAATATATCAAAACAAAAGATTTCACCATATCTAATATTTTATTGTCTACACTTCAGCGTGGAATGTGTTTTCTTGACCCATCTTATAACCTAATGTTAGCGCCGAGGCCCAACCACAGCATTTTCACATCTTATCTGTATTTATACACCATTTTTTTTGAATTCTTAAATTGGAAATTAGTTCAATATTACTTTTTCTTCACACAGAATTGTATAATAAATGTGTTATTATTTTTTAAATTCTTTTTTTTACAATAATCAGTTGACAGATTTTATTTTATGTACAGCATTCCCTCATTTACCGCGGTTATACGGCTACAGAATTTACCGCGACTGGGGATTAATGAGCAATAAAAAATAATCTGGTTTTATAAAGAAATTGGAAAACAACGCGAGTTGTCGAATGTTGTTGAACGCGTCTTGCTTTCTGTGACGTATTCGAAAATTCTCGCAGGCGGCCGTTGCCTCGCAAGGTTGAGCGAAGAAGAGAATTATATATATAGATAGAAGATTGTCTGTGACGTGGAAGTGGAACCTCATCGTACCGGCATACGCTGTCTTACAATAACGTTCCATAATCACATGCTTGGCTTGCCATCATCAAACAACGACCCAAGCGCCACCGCCAACATCAGAGGATGTAGGGCATATACATACTTTGCCGCACGTTAACTCGGCATTCTATTGAATGTCTAGGCAATATATGAAGTAGCCAAGTATTTTGCCTGAAAAATTAAGGCATTCTATACATTACCTTTGCATTCTATAGAATGCCGGATTTCCCACACATTATCGGTAACATATATAAATAATGGCGGTCTCGCGTCTGCATTATATTGAAAGACGTTATCAAGAAGAATTCAAAATGGCGTTTTGCCGGCGTCCTGATTCGATAACTGTTTTTAAAAAAACTACAGATTTGAATAGTTTCTGCCAAAATGTAAATTAATTTTTATTTCAACGTTTTTTTTTTTTTTTGTATTTCTGTAACATATTGCATCTTTAAATTGTAATAAAAATCATGAACAAATCGAATCTGTCCGAAACCAAAAACAACCTAGCCTACTGATCAAACCTATGGGAGTATAACTCTATTCAAAGGATTAACAGGGTACAGCTAGTTATCAATGATTGGGACATACTATGTTTGGTGCCAAAGTATTATAAATTATCAATCATTTGGACATACTCATACTTGGTGCAAAAGTATTATCAATCATTTGGACATTCTGTACTTGGTGCAATAGTATTATCAATCATTTGGACATTCTGTACGGCGGTGCCAAAGTATTATCAATCATTTGGACATTCTGTACTTGGTGCAAAAGTATTGTCAATGATTTGACCATACTGTACTTGGTGCCGAAGTATTAGCAATGGTTTGTATATACTTTACTTGGTGCTTGAAAGTATAACCAATGATTCCGAACATACTGTACTTGGTGGGAAACTATTAGCAATGATTTGCACGTACTATTTTCGGTACCAAGTATTATCAATGATTTGTAAATACTGTACTAGGTGCAAAAGTTTTTCCGAATTGTAAAATTGATTGGGCCTACAGAAGTTAGCAATAAATGATTTTACCTGAATATCTACCGCCAGACAGCGTTATTAACTTAAAAGTCAATAATTAAAAGCGGCTTCTGAGTAAAGAATTAATACACCAGTATTCCAGTTTAAAATATTAATCATGGCTTCTTGCCCGATCTCATTCGATATTTGTTTTTTTTTTTTAAATCCGACAGTTTCTAAATAGTTTCTGTGGTTTTAATCATTAATCTTAAATATCCCAAGTATTGAAAAGTAATAATCCTACTAATAAAGTAGCTATCTTGTCGTCGCCAGTCCGTCATAACGGGCCGTCGCAATAAATAATCTATGACGGCATATTCCGTGCGTACAATTTTTTTGTAGCAAGACGAACGCCAAGTAACATAAATAAAAAAAAATCCTCTATGACGTAATTTTCCCATGGGTGCTGTATCGTGCCTTCGTGCTACAAAATGGTATAATAAAATAGTTATTTTTTTACTTTTCAATTTTCATTTTTTAGCAAAACTTTTTTTAATGCTTTGTTTTGATTTTAACATTGATAGAATTAAGGGCAAAACGTAACGGTGAGATAAATTAGCACCCATATCTTTGCACCTAATGGTGTTGGTTGGTTTAGTTCGTTGGTTTGTTTTGGTTGATTTAGTTGGTTTGGTTTGTTGGTTGGTTTATTTGGCTGGTTATTTGGTTTGGTTTTGGTTGGTTAGCGTTATTGGGTAAAACGTAATTTGTGACGTATAAAATGTAGGTCATTTCTGCACATTAAGAAGGTGGCATAAATCAGCACCTAATTAATCTAATCAATCGTATTTTTAAAATTGAGAAATAAAATTGATTTCCAAATGGTGCAATTTATCTATAAATAAACAAAATAATTCTGCACGCCAAGATATCCTCTATGACGTCATTTCACGGATGTCGGCTGCGCATTAGGCAGAATGGGAACGCCGCCGCTCTAGTCTAAATAATAAAGGCAGTATTTGATAAAGTAATCACGTGACCAGAAAAAACAAAAATTCAAAATGACGTCTTGTCGCGTCTCGATTCTGTTCTTTTTAAGAAAAATCTACAGTTTTAAATTGTTTCTGTGGTTTTTTGTATGGTGTAAAAGTCCCATATATTAAATAATAATAATAATATATAAAATCATTCATTATTTTACGGTTTTCCATTACAACAGATAACATTTTAACATCGTCAAACGTAAACAGCGCGTTCGTAAATAGCAAAGTCAATAGAGGCCAAGCCCCGGGCCCCCGAATTCCTAGGTTCAGCACTAGCTTTTACAATAGTCTATCTCTATACAAAAGGCAATGCATGGTAAAGCTTCCCGACCTAACCGATCACGTGACTTGCTTTCGACCCGGAAGAGGATACACACCACGAAATATAGTCATAAATAAAATATAAAATTCCGCCTGTCGTTCGACTTGCTTATAACACTTATTTAATAAAATGGTATTTTTAAAGAAAATATTTAATAAAATGGGGAACAAAAACTTAATTTAAACGTTAGTGATTCTATCATTAAGCAGACGTGGTTGTAGTTTGAGTGCCGTTCATCACTCGCTCACAATTGTTTTGTGGCTGTTGACAGCTTCGTTAAATTGGTTGTTGACGGCTGATTTAATTGTATTGAAAAATGGACGAGCACTTGCTGTTAAAAAAAATGGCCGTCTTTTATCTATTTTGATTATGTATTAAGATATATTGAGATAGCTATTTTTGTTTTTTGTGTCAACATTATTTCAAATTTTTATAAAAAATGAAAATTTCCGCCGTCGTTCGACGAACAAGAATACTAGTAAAAACAAGCAATTAAGCCTGTTTCCATTCTGGACACAGGACGTGTTGGCGCATTTTCGTATTGTTATGTATCAGTACGTATGCTATCTTTCAGTAAATATTTGTAAATTTTGGAAATGTTTATAAATTCAATTGTGTAATGCATATATCATAAAAAATAAATTATAAAGACGTTTCTTTATATTTGAAAATAAATTATTGTCTCTTAAATCTAACTACAAGTGGTTTGTGGTTACTGAAATAGGACTCATAATTGAAAACATTCGAAATTATAGTCATTTGATAATTGAAAAGCTCCGTCATTGTTGCATAGCTCTGATACTTTCAATTAAACTCAGAACAAAAGCTTACTATTTCATTTGATGAGTTTCTTAATAAATCTTAATTGAAACTACGTGCTGCAGTATTTCGCACCAAATGAACAGGTTATTGAACGTACAGGTGTATATATAATATATAAGCCCCTTGGGAACCACAAACTGACCTCAGAGGTCCTATCATAAATAATTTTTGATGTACACATAATGACCAGACCTACAAAATGATATATAGCATCATGGGTCTAGGACTTATAGTTGCTGAATATAGTGCTCCTTGTAATATAGCTTATATAATGCAAAAAACGGTACTAAGGCCCTTTGCGGCCCTGAGAGGTCAGATCGCGAAAATGAAAAAAGTCATTTCTTGGCAGGCCAAGACCTACAAAATGATATATACATCATGGGTCTAGGACTTATGGTTGTTGAGATCTAGGGTGGTGACAGGACAGACAGACAAAACGGGGACAAAAAAATTCTTCACTTGGAAATCCGCGTGTTAATAGTTCCTATTAAAAGGGAACAGTGAACCAAAATTTGCTCACAATACATTTGCAGCGGAAATGTTTTTGCTGGATGAGTGCTACTTTGATGGCAATCGTCATGCTTTAGATCACTAATAGATGGAATCACTTTGGAGATGTTATAAACTAGCCTATTTATAGTTTATAATAGCACTTCAATTCCGTCATTGATAAGTGCCTATTAATTATCATATTAAAAGTTTTTGAGATAAAACCTTTAGTCTATCAATATATTCTCATCATGCTGGACACCGCATAACAAGACGCAATTCTATATATAGATGAATTAGTCGCGTTTTCAAAATTCCCGAACACGTCAAAGCAAACAAAAACATTTAGCATTCAACAACGTCTAATAACTCGCGTTGTTTTCTGATATCTTTGTACTGCTGTTTTATGGAAAATCCCGATTAAGTAAATTTTATAATAAGATTCTAAAAATATCACAATGTTTAATGAGCAATTAGAAATGAATGATAAAAATATTTTGTTTGATTGTATTTACAGTAATTATATTGATAGGGCGGCGTGTGCTACGCCTGGATGGCTAGTTTTATATAATGAAATAAAAATTTATTTTCGTTTGTGTGCTTAATGCTTAACATACTTGTCGTTTTTTTTGTTTTGTTGGCTACCCAGGTTCGATTCCTCGCGCGGTCATTATTATTATTTTTTTATAATTGTTTTTTTATAATTGATCTTTTTTGTTGTTTTAACGAAAAGTAACAACTAATTTGATCTCTTTGACAAAATTTTAAAACTTTTTTATTGAAATAATGTATCCTTTTAGGTTGCCCCAATGAAAAAGAAAAAATATTAATTAGATTTTTAATTTCGTTTATAACTTAAAATAAAATGTTGAAAATATGTCTCAAAGCTGAACAATAGTCTATCTCTATGCAAAGACCTTGCAGGGTACAGCCTAGTAAACAATAAATGACGTACGAAAATTAAAACTTCCCAACACTCCCAGATGGAGGTCATGGAGAAAACAAATGGTTTAAAAAAAAAAACACTATTTCATGACGTCATGTCTCATCAATTCTTCATTCAATAAACATAGCGGTAGCTATATGAATGGTCCTTGTGCTAAAGTTGAGCTCCTGCAGGCTTAGAAACAAGCAATGCTATTTATTTGAAGGGGACGACGGGCGGAACATTCAGTCAATCAACATATTATTTGTGACAATCAGCTGGTCAAAGAGGAGGTTTATTCTGAAAGTTTTAATGGTCATTTAAAAGAAATCTGAATTACGTTTTATACTGGGTAAAATAAATGTGCTAGGAATTCAGACTCAACAGAGGAAGACATATCCTTAAATACAGCAGGTTGACTATATTGCGCAGTTTGATCACCATTATGTTTAACGTGAGTGCCATTCATTGGATTCAATGAGAATAGTGTAACTAAGTCTTCCCCATGAAAGTTGATATATTAAGAGACTACAAAAAAGGTCATTTTGATTACTTGAGAAGTTCATTACTTCAAGTTGACAAACAGTATGTAGCGTTTAATGCTGAAAAGTTTTGCAAAGATCAAACAACGGGTATTGGAAGGTAATCCTCTTAACATTTAGATTCTTTGAACGAAATCTATTATTCCTCATGTTGAGATAGCGGCATATAAATATATACATATAAAGACATACAAGCAAACAAACACAGCGAAAGAAAGGGCAGTGAGTGGTTGAGTGGGTGAGAGAGGGGAGGAATAAGCTGTAGAACAAATTTTTATGTGTAACCCGTTGTCCTCCCTGACTACATTGCCCCATCTGATGAGGGGGGGGGATAAAAAAAATAGAATAGCCGGAGGCTTTAGCCATTCCCAGGTGTTCGTCACCTGGGGAATCCATAGGGAAAGGTTAAAGTCTATAAGGGGAGATAATCTGTGTCCTTGACATTCAGGCGAGAGAGGAGTGTCCCTTTTATCGCTTCACAGTGAAGAGCACGAGTGATGAGCGTGACCTACCCGGCTCGCTGCCCATTGGTCAGCGAAGTCACGCTCGTGGCGGAACTTCCGGGCAGTTGGCGGGGGCAGGCAGTCGGCGCTAGTTAGTCGAAGAGTGAGTCGACTCGGGTGAGCCCGGGTTGCGTTAAACCAGCCTGGGTTGGTTTTCGAATGGCCAACGCTGAATTCTTGTGAGAACTACCCACCTCAGGTAATTCTGCTTAATATACTTGATTTAATGTCTTATTGTTTTGTAGTAGCCGATTCAACTGTCCTTTTTAGGACACAATTATGATACATTTCTATGTAAATAAACATCCGTTGTGTTTACATACGTGTTGGTGCTTAATTTCTCGTTGTGTTGTGTGCGTCCTGTGAAACCACGTGGCTGGGACAAATATAAATTCTGGCCAGAATTCCGTAGGTGATCATGCCATTAGACAGCTTGACCGCAGGGACCTGAGGGCCCTTGGCACCGTTTAACACTTTTCGTTCACCAAATTCTGCCTTTATTTTTAATAATAGAATCCTACTATTGCTAAATCTGAGCAATAGAGTAGGAGAAAGAATTCAATTCTCCACCCCTCTTATTGACATTCATTCTCCACCCCTCTTATTGACATTCATTCTCCACCCCTCTTATTGACATTCATTCTCCACCCCTCATATTGACATTCATTCTCACCCTCTTATTGACATTCATTCTCCACCCTCTTATTGACATTCATTCTCCACCCTCTTATTGACATTGAGATGTACTAAAGGATATTGAGTTGAGATAAATCTTTGTGGTATTAGAAAACGGAGTTATACAAAAAAAGGTGATTAATTGGACTTTTAGTAAATTAATAAACCAATGGTTCATAATAATTCAATCTGTATTCTGTAAGTTAAATGATAAAACACTTATTCTCTAAATGAAACACAGCCTGTTCATAGTTAAATGAATGTTTAGTTATGTCTACAGCCAGGCACATTTTTGAAATATATTCATTACCATTCATTACTAAATGAATTTAAAAACAAGAAATTTAAGACTTTTCCGTTTCGGACAAAGGACATTTTAGAGCATTTTAGTGCGCAGTGACTACGGTTACGCCGGACGAAATCCGTATTTTTTCCGGGTGACAGCCATAGATTTTTGCTTGGTTTTGATAAATAGAGAGGAAGTAATCATGTTGAATAACTGTTAGCTTTTATTATTTATATTTGCAAAATATAAGCAAAACGGTACTTAAAACGCCCCCCTTTTTTCGGCCACTGAGAGGTCAGATCGCAAAATGGACTTTTGATGTACACTTGGCAGGCCAAGACCTAAAAAATGATATATACATCATTGGTCTAGGACTTATGGTTGCTGAGATATGAGGCGCTACTTTATTAGCCATAGCTTATATAGTAAAAAACGGTACCAAAACGCCCCCTTTTTCGGCCCTCAGAGGTCAGATCATGAAATGGACCAAAGTGTTTACTTGGCAGGCATGACCTACAAAATGATGTGTACATCATGGGTCTAGGACACATGGTTGTTGAGATCTAGGGGTGATGACGGACAGACAGACAAAACAGGACCAATATGTGTAGAGAGCAAAACATTTAATCGTCGATGATGATTGTCTTTAAAACATGTTGTTAGTTGTATGTGTTCTCTTATGAAATACATTACATTTTATGTTATTAAATAAAAAATCCGGAATTTCGCTCTAAAAGTATCAGACAAGGCAGCATTGATCTGGAATAACGCCATGGTCTACCTTCTCACAAAATAAAAATTAAATATAACTCTTGAGAGACCGAAAATTGAAAAATAAAGAAAACAATTCTTCAAGATTGATAGGCTAGCTAGTTTCCCAAACTCGGGTATTCATATTAAGTGGTCGCTTGAAACCTCCAAAAAATATCTTAATTTATGACGTCTTTATCCGGAAGAGCTGACGTAATGCTCCGTGGGTACAGTTTTATCTAACTTTGCTATTTATCTGTGCTCTCTAATACTTTAACAAGTTTTCTTCTAATAAAATCTAATTATATGTACTCATTTATACTAAAGACTAAGTTTTCTTCTAATTATATGTACTCATTTATGCTAAAGACTAAGTTTTCTTCTAATTTTATGTAGGCCTACTCACTAATACTTTGCACCTACCTGAGTCATTTCATCTGCAATATCTACAAAACTGTGTTGTCATTGTCATTCTTAGCGGCCAAGTTGATGTGAGAGAAGCAAGGGGCACTTACGAAATTGATGCAGTTTGGTTGAAGGGTTCAGGACTTTTCTCCTTGTTGCTGTTTTCCTCACAGCTGACTTTCTTCTGGAGATTTTTCAGTATCCATGTGTCCCTCATTTTGAATGCGTGCATCCTTTCAATTAGCAACCACTGTTTCAGCACATTCTTAAACTGGACGTACATCAGTCCGTACAGGATTGGGTTGACTGCGTGGTCAAGCAGAAAAACCATGACGTAGCGGTCAGCGCCCCCCACGTGTCCAGACACCAGCATCTGGAGTTGACCCATGTTACTACAGCGTGAGGCAGCCAGCACGTGACCAAGATGCCCAGCATCAGCCACAGACACGTGACCGTCTTTTTTGTCTGCTTGACCAGGATGTCGTCACCATGTCCTCGGTGTGCAGACAGGGCGCCAGATTGGCCAGAGGCGTAGGCGGAGCGTTTTGATTGTTGGTCAGCGCCGTGGCATTTACCTGACCACTTTCGACCCACGTAGCGGCAGCCCCGCTTTGCCAGTGTTGCTCTCCGGCATCGACACCCTTCTGCCGCTGGAAGTCCTCCCTTTTATGATGGGCGAGATTGCCGGAAGGGAGCTATGCCTCCTTTCGCTCCTGGCGCTATGGCCAGATGTTTATTGATGGGTTTATTGTCAGAATTCTTCAGTAGCGATTCTTTAGCCCTTCTTCTTCGCTGCCGTGTGCATTTATGCAACTTTCCGGAAGTTCAAGGGCCGGCTTCTTCAGCGTCATGAAATACGTGTCTGTGACGCTGGACGACCTTTGAACCTCACACTCTTTCTCCATTTAATCTTCAATTTTACAGATAGTGTCAAATACAAGCATGGCTATGATTGGAATGATGTAGAATATGGTGGTGGAGAAAATGGACAAGTTAAAGCTCAGGTGGTAGCCCTCTGGACAGACGTTATGATGGTAAGTAAGTGACGCACTGCCAACGGAGCCTGGACGTCCGAGACGTGTTGTCCGTGTGTCCCAGCACCACGGTCTGTCGCGGAGTGGTGTTGATCCCGTTGTTGGACGCAGAGAATGACTTGGAGTGACCGACAGCAGAGCCGAAACCACAAGTCATCCCACCAGATCTGGGAGAAGGTGTTGATGAGGGCGCCAATGAACCAGATCGACACCACGGCGGCGATTGTCATGCACTTTGTGGACTTGCTCCTGTATGACACCGGGTAGTGGGTAGCGCACTTGTCCAGGGTAATGAGAAGAGTAACCCAAGAACGATGTACCCAGAGACTGCCTGACGGTTTGAAACACTCGACAGCTCCATCCACTGTTCCAGGTCATGTGGAGGTCGTTAGACATCTTGTAAGGCTCTATGAGGCCGATGAGGAATTCAGACAATGCGAGGCTGAAGAAGTACATGTTCTTGCAGCGCCTCCAGGCCTCGCCGACTGAAAAACATTGTCAGAATGGCCCCATTGGCTGCGATGGTCACTACACAGATGGCCACCATGGGCACGGCTGGAAGCCCATATCTCGAAGTAGCCGCGGTAGTGCCTGGGATGAACGGTCTCCTTGGAATCGGTTTCAGCCATTAGGGATATTTTGAATCATCTATAGAACAAACAATGGCTAATGCTGCAAAATCGATAATTGGCAGCAGTCACACATCATGTTTAAATCCATTTCTTCTTAATAGCCAACATTTCACAGCCCAACTATGAAACTATTTACCTGAAAAAAAATACCAAGTTGATTATGAATCGCATATTATCAGGTATATGTCACTTTGTAAAAATTTAAACTAGGACATAATGATTAGAAAACAGTGTAAAGTGCTTTGCCTAGAATAAAAGTGATTTCTATTTGGCAAAGATAAATACATAACAGGCAACACAAAGATATGTACAAGAGAAATTGAAGATAATAAACAAGCAATCTAAGCCTGGTATCAGGACGTGTTAGAGCATTTTCGTGTTATAAGTAAGGGAAGTAAGTCATGTTGAATAACTGTTACAGAAATAAATAATGAGCTATGCCCCTTTGTTAATATAGCGTATATAGTAAATAGATAATTTTTATAATAAGCCGTTTTTCGGCCCTCAGAGGTCAGATCGCGAAATGGACTTTTGATGCACACATGGCAGGCCAAGACCTACAAATGAGATATACATCATGGTTGTTGAGATCAAAGGTGATGACGGACAGACAAAACAGGGACAATAGAGCATTTTTTTTTTCGAAAATTAGTTTTCGTTTATTAGTTCTGTATTTTTTATGTTTCATTTACAAAGCTAAAATATTTGTACATCCTGGTCCAAACTTTAACACTAAAACGACGGCAGCGGTCATTTTGACCGCAACGCACTTTTGCGGTTTAATTACTTCTAAACGGCTAACCCCAGACTATTGAAATTTTATGACTTTACATATCTTTATAACATTGTTAAAATTATAGAAGATTATTATTGTTTGTTTTATAATCGAAAAAAACCAGAAGTTATACCTAGAACGACTGCATCGGCCATAATGACCGCCATACCGATTAATATCTTGTGACTGTCGGCTGACGTCATATTGTTGCCAAAAGCACATCCATCGTTGGTAAGGCAGAATCAAAGAGAGTTGCCAGGGAATTTGTAAAGACACAACTCCAGATAGGCCAGTAGCGTGCGGGGAGGGGCTGGGGCCCGCCCCCTGTGTTTTGTTTGGCCCCCTGCTTATTTGTTCTACTTAGTAAAATGTATTACCTGGCCCCTGCTATATCTGGGTTTATTATTAGAATTCTTCAGTAGCGATTCTTTAGCCAGGTCTTCTTCGCTGCCGTGTGCATTTATGCAACTTTCCGGAAGTTCAAGGGCCGGCTTCTTCAGCGTCATGAAAAACGTGTCTGTGACGCTGGTTGACCTTTGAACCTCCACACTCTTTCTCCATTTAATCTTCAGGTACAGACTAGTGTCAAATACAAGCAGCATGGCTATGATTGGAATGATGTAGAATATGGTGGTGGAGAAATGGCTGACTTCAGAACGTTTTTCTTCAAAAGTACTCGTCAATGGTAAAAAAAAAACCTAACAATTTACCGTTGAAAGCCAAAGCAGGTATATCTGCATATTGATTATCTTGCACAAACATATTGAAATTTTAAAGTGTGGAGTGGACGTTCTGGACCAAATGAGCCGCCTGTACAAGGAGATCAGCATCACGAAGATAATGATCTATCTTCTACAATCTACAATGTTCTGGACTTTACGGCTATAAACGCATTTATATTATTTAGATTATGTATATATTCCAGCATTTCCTGGGCTGTAGCTTATATTTTGAACCTTGTTTACGAATTGAGATCGCCTTACTGTGTAACAAAAGCAAATTATAGCAGGCATCCCTGTGAAAAGTGGAGCAAGCAGTAACTTGCGCCGCTAATGCTCATTTTGTAGTAACAAAACACAAGATGACTAATGAACAGAATGTGATGACATACGTCAGGGAGTGAGAGCAAATTTTGTCTCAGGGCGAAAATCTAATAACGATAATAACCATGTATTTGTCATTATATTTCACATTCACACTCTATTACCCATTACTTTATGAAATTTGAGCTTAAAGAGTTGCTAATTTAGTAATAAAACTTTACTATTCATAATTATTTCATCAAAAGTTTACTGTACTTATCATACAAATTATGAAGACAGAAAGAGATTAATCAACATACAACCTGATCACAGAGTATAATTATAAGTAATGAAAATTATGTAACTGTTCTAATTTTGGGATAATGTTATTGAACTGTGGAACCAGTTTACTGTTGTGATTCGCATGACTGCATTTAATTTGCGGTCATTCAGCATTAATCTGTTCTTAGACTTGTTTATTTTCATACAAGAAAAACCATTGCTCACAAATGTATGTGGACCCATATAGTGACAAAGTATTTTAGGTGTGGAAATACCGCTGCTGACAAACATCCTGAAAACTCCAGAACTTGCCGAACTTCTCCTTCAGGTCATAATCTGCTTATAGGTCAAGCAGCTCTAATATTCTGGAGCTTTAAAACTAGATTCAAATTAAATTTCAAAAATATAGCGAAAAATCTAAACAAAAGAGAATTAACATCGACATAGGAATCGCATTCGGGCCGCGCCAATATACTCGAAGGACCGCATGCAGCCCGCGGGCCGTTGTTTGCCCACACTGACTTACGTATATTTTTGAAAAATGCATTTATAATTCTATATATATTGTTGCTTTGGTTGTTGCACATAATAAAAATAAATTATTATATGACATAATTTGTTATTTGCTTACCGCAGTCCAAATTACCCGTTTAAGTCGTTAAGGTGGTTCAAATAATCCGTCGTTCTAGTGTTAAGTCGCAATAACCTATGGCTAAACCAATGTGGGGAACACAGGTCAACAAAGTGATACGCTCGTGGTCAATTGTGTTTTCTGGTGTTAGCTAACTAATACACTGGACATTTAAATGAACATTTTACTTCTATAACAAAGGCGACAACCATATTTAGTACAACTAAGTTTACCTTGTGTGTCATTTCAAGTTGGGTTTCTTTTCCGTGATGCTGGGATAACGGTCAGATAAGTCATTTAAATACTTCCAGGAAGTCCCAGCTTACTTTCTAAATTATTACGAAAAGAATGAATGAATGTTTATCTTCAGAAGTGTAGTTTACAGAAACTCGGAATGAATGAATGTTTATCTTTAAATGTATTTACACAGTCCCCGCCATTTTGTTTCTCATTTTTTTCACGGGGTTCATAAAATAATAAATGGGTTAGACAGATAGAGTAGGTTCATTCTACGAAATATAATAACGTTGGTGAGACATATAAGAGTAACTTCGTTCTACGAAATATAATAACGTTGGTGAGACAGATAGTGAAGCTTCGTTCTACGAAATATAATAACGTTGGTGAGACATATAGAGTAACTTCATTCTACGAAGTATAATAACGTTTGTGAGACAGAGTAGCTTCATTCACGAAATATAATAACGTTGGTGAGACATATAGAGTAGCATCGTTCTACGAAATATAATAACGTTTGTGAGATAGTTGGGGGAGTACAAGTACAGGCGGCTTGGCGTTATGCCTAACCACACAATCCCTTTTACTGAAACAGGTTAATTCTACACTTTATATGCCCACTTCTGCTTTTGGGGATTTAAGGGAACTGTACTTTTACACAAATCAATGTATTGCATTGGTTATAATGAAATATAAACACCACTCATGTATTACTTGCATTAGATATCATGCAATATAAACACTACTTTCATGTATTACTTGCATTAGTTATCATGCAATATAAACACTACATACACGTATTACTTGCATTAGTTATCATGTAATATAAACACTACATTCATGTATTACTTGCATTAGTTATCTTGCAATATAATCACTACATTAATGTATTACTTCAAGTAGTTATCATGCAATATAATGTATTACTTTCGTTCCACATGTAACCGAACACTTCAATTTGATTAAACTGAGTATATCCAGCCATATATTGCAGAGAATGAATCACATCACGTCAAGGACTTAAGAGTAGTAACAAAATTAGAAATTAGGGGCGAATCAATAAGAACTTTAATCTTACTGCTAATGAAATTAAATGTAAACAAACAATTGAAAACAAATCTTGATATCTGCTTATCGTCTCCATAGTTACGAAATCGCTAACAGTTCAACAGGCTTAGCTGATACAGAGATAATCAACAGCTCCACAAACTTGCGGTTTATTTCCGCTTTCAATTCATCAGTTACACACTAACACACACGCGAGAATCTTGCTATCAACCATTCAGATTTCGGTTCCCGCAGCAGAAGTTACTTGATCGGTAACATTGTGGTTTGTTCTATGTCGTGTACCAAGGCCGTACCCAGGATTTTTTTTTTTGGGGGGAGGGCTGTGCGGAGGGGTTTTTATAAAGAAAAAAGTGGAACACAATGATAAAGAAGTGTGTTTTATAATAAATTTGATTTTTAGAATTAATTTGGGGGGGGGCAGCCCCTAACCCGAGGTACGTCTTTATCGTGTGCACATAACGCACAGATCAATACAATTTTGATTCATCTCCTCAGTATGTCTCTTAGATATGCCTTCTAGATATCTGAATACCATACTCACAGATAGCATACTTACAGATACCATACTCAAAGAAAGAATACGAATACTTTACTCACAGATACCATACTCAGAGATAGTTTACTCACAGAAAGCGTCTCACAGATACCATAGTCACATATACTGTAGTCACATATACCATAGTCACATATACCATAGTCACAGATACCATACTCACAGATACCATACTCACAAAAACCGTACATTTATATATTATACGCACAGATACATTACTCACAAATACAATTCTAATATATACAATTCTAACAGACACAATACTCCACAGATACAATACTCACAGATACAATAGTCACGAATACAATGCTCAAAGATACAATACTCACTGCCTGAACACACGCTAGCCAATGTAAGGATGTACTGGGAAAAGTGTGGATATGTTTATAAAGGAAACATTGTCCCAGTCCCCGCCACTTCTCCATTCTTAATTGATCTCTCGGCTTTAGATCAATTATGTACGTAGTCTTTTTGTCTGTCGGTGTGTGCAGACCAAAATTTCTGCGTGCTTGGCCCTGGCGTTTCAAAACTACCCTGAGGTAGATGTATAATTATATGCCCTCCCTTAGTCTCGGGGAGGGATGAAACTTTTCTGGCAGTCACAGTTCTATGTGTTTCTCCCCATCCTGTCTGTTAATGTCACAAGGCATATACCTATTTGTGTAAGTCCACATGAATAGAAACATTCAACTCAGATACGTCAAAAACAAGGCAAGAATAACATAATCGTATCATTGTATTTTTTTTAGCAATACGCTACCTTGTAACGATCTGTATCCTAGAGAAATACTTTCATATCAGTATCATAATAAGACATTGATATGTTTAGGCAAATGTTTAGGGTGCTGCCAAACTTTTGTTTAGAAACACGTCAGTCCATAACCATACCTTTGTCTTTCAATTAAAAGTTGCGATGTGTATGGTACAAGCATTTCCTCATTTACCATTGTACTCTTTACAAGCACATTTAGATGATTGAAAATATTTTTGAAAAGTTTTATTTAAAGCCAGTTGTTCTTTTTATTTTATTTATCAGAACTTTTTGCGGCAGTGCGTTTTGTGTAATAGCACACTATCCTACTAATAAAGTAGCCTTTATCTTGTGATCCGTCCGTCCGTCCGGCGGTGTGTGGGAAAGCCGACGCTATAATAATCTATGACGTAATTTCCCGATACCACAATTTTTGCAGAATCGGAACGCCGTTGCTATAAATAAAAATCCTCTATGACGTCAAACAAAAAAATAACAATTCTGCACTTGATTTCACGTAAATCGGCTAGCATTTCATTTAAATCGGCTGCGCTTTTGACGGAGCAGAAATGGCGGAGTTTAAGCACAAGTAACTATCTACGTTGAGTAGAAAACAAAACTTCTGCATCCGAAGGTACAATTTACATTGCTAAGCACAAGCTATCACAAGCACAAGCTCACAGCATGGAAGTTCTGGAGGTATGTTGTATAGTTTAGACATATAAATCCTAGATCAGGAGGACAACCAATATTTTAAAAAATACGGTTTAGGCTGACACACAATCAAGTGTTCCATAGCGTTAGTCTTCATGTTTAATGGCAGTTTTGTATATTTGGTACTTATGTTTTTATGAAATAAACACAAACGCAATTAAAGTTTGAAAACTTTTAATAACAAATTTTAGAGCATTTTTCGAAAAAAAAATGCTCTATTGTCCCCGTTTTGTCTGTCCGTCCGTGTACACCCTAGATCTCAACAACCATAAATTCTAGACCCATGATGTATATATCATTTTGTAGGTCTTGGCCTGCCAAGAAATGACTTTTTTTCATTTCGCGATCTGACCTCTCAGGGCCGTAAAAGGGGCCTTAGTACCGTTTTTTACTATATAAGCTATATTAATAAAGACACTATATCTCAGCAACTATAAGTCCTAGACCCATGATGTATATATCATTTTGTAGTTCTTAACCTGCCATGTGTACATCAAAAGTTCATTTCGCGATAGAACCTCTGAGGAATGGGCTTCGGGGCTCTAAGGGGCTTATATAGTATATATACACCTTGTACATTCAATAACCCGTTCATTTGGTGCGAAATACTGCAGCACGTAGTTTCTAAAGATTTATTAAGAAACTCATCAAATGAAATAGTAAGCTTGTGTTCTGAGTTTAATTGAAAGTTTCAGAGCTATGCAACAATTGACGGAGTTTTCGGACGATTAAATGACTATAATTTAGAATGTTTTCAATTATGAGTCCTATTTCAGTAACCACAAACCACTTGTAGTTAGATTTAAGAGACAATAATTTATTTTCAAATATAAAGAAACGTCTTTATAATTTTTTACAAATATATGCATTTTACACAATTGAATTTATAAACATTTCCAAAATTTACAAATATTTACTGAAAACTAACAATCGTACTGATACATAACACGAAAATGCGCTAACGATATAATGTAGGAGAATGGAACAGGCTTAATTGCTTGTTTAATTTAAAATCTTTATTTTGTCAATTTATTTATTTTTCGTTTTCATTGGTTTTTCATGAACCGTTTCATTCAATTGCTTAACATGAATTTTTAGACGAACAATTAAAAAATGTAACAGAAATAAGTTCTTTTAAATTATGATTGAAATTACAAACATTTCTTCAATCATCAATGACTCATCAATTGTTACTCTATCAACAATTTTAACAAACAAATTTTTTGATTTGTTTGTCCTAGAAAATAGTTTCAGACTATTTGCTGATCTTTTCAATGAATTGAATACTTTCCAATTTTGTAGGCAAGTAGAAGGTGTACTCCAGATGGCTTCAATAGCCCTCCTCTGTTGACATCGTTCAAAATAACATCCAGCTTTTTTAATCTTAATTCGTCAATGTCGTTAAATTTTTCATCGACTAATGTTCTCTACAGCTGGTACACTTATTCTACGATGAATGATGGAATGTGCATTGCTCCTGCAACATAATATATTGTTGATGCTTCATCGTCATTAGGGCTTTCGAAATTTTTAAACAATCTAAAATTGCATTTACATTTTCATCCGTACCAGCTTTTAACATCATCAAAGAAATCATCGATCTCGCTAATATTCAATTTTGAATGACTTAACAGAACATCATTTTATCTTGGTGTTGCTATCTGCAACTTGCCGAACTGAGACAAAATAATTGCCCCCTGACATTTGGCGCAACCATCCAAATCTCAACTCTATGGGGTCCGACATAGATGACCAAGGAGGATGTTCAAAGTCTGTCTCACTCATCAAGTATTTACAACAATTGGCAAGGAGCAGAACATGGTTTGACCGGCAGCCAAATAAGTCTCACGACTGAGTCCTTTTGTTTTTGCGTTTTGCCAGCTGTGTAGGAAATCACGAAACTCTAAAGAAATTCTATTTTCCAATCAGAGGAAGATTTTACTGGATCCCATGTGGTAGTTTCTTTTTCTTTTCCCCCTTCGAACAAGTTTTTACATTTAAAACTTCCCAGAGTTTGCTGATAATACCCACAAACCGAAGCTGTTCACTCCACATTCAACTTTATTTTCATGCTCCACATAAAATTTTAAAGCATTCACAGTCGATTCGCAAAACACTGACGATGAGAGTTTGACAGACATTTTCTCAATATTTGTGGAATTCAGTACTTTCGCATTCAGCTTGTATGCTTTTTAACAATCATGTTCAGCTCCAAGTTGTAAAGATCCTCAATGTGCTGAAAATCGGCCTGATGAATCAGGTGCTGCAATGTTATTGTTGCAAAATTTCGGAAAGACAAAGGATCGTCGATTCAAGAGATTGTGTATATATTTTTTAAATTGTGGGACTGCATCGAAAATTAAAAACATTGGCTGATTAGTCCATTTGTTTTCAATAGACGGTTTAATCGTGCCTCCACAAAGTTCTTGAATATAAAACTTTCTGTTAACAGCTGCATTGTCAACCGAAATGCCAATTAAAGTAACCCCTGCTCGGTGCACCATTTCCATCACTTCTGTGTAACATTGATGCATTTGGCCAACAGTCAAATTATGGATAGGGTAGAGAGCTACCATATCTTTAAATTTATGACAAAGAGATTTAACCATAAAACACAGAAGAGTAGAAGCTTGTTCGCCTTCAGCGGTCAATCCTATGAAACTTGCCGGAAGAGTATTCAACACGCTTGGCCACATATATTTCATCGATTATGATTGTACGTGCTTTCCAGCTGGTTTAATGTGCTAACACGAAGTGTGAGGTAACTTTGTCATTATCAAGCCCTGTTTTTTCATTTACTCGTCTTGTTAGTTTTTTTAAGTGTTTATTGAAGGCAAGGTTCAAAACTTCACTTTCCAATATTTTAGAGTAAGATGCAGTGTTCATATTCCAGATATGACCAAATAATGGTTTGTGGTGTGTATGTTCTCGCATGTTTGTTCACCCCAACCAATTCAACTGATCGACAGAAATTGTATTTGTTGAAAAACAGGATTTGAATCTTCATAAAAAGTCATCATTTTTCAAATTTGATTTTGCTTCTTGCTTGATCTCATCAAAGGTTTCATGAAATAGAGTTTCATCAAAACATTTTAAACGAGCAAGCAAATTCAACAACTGACTCATTGTTTCCAAATTGGAAGAACAAATATCGTTTAAAATAGATTTAGATAATTGTTTTCCTTTGTGATGTAGTGATATGTCGAATGATTTTGAAATTGAAATTGATGATTTAATAAACAAAATGTTATTCTAAAATTCCAACAAATAAATATATAAATGTTCATTTTGAATATGGAGTTGATATCCAGAAGGTATTTTCTCTTTACTTAATTTTTTCTTTTAGATCAACTAAAAGATAACTTGTTTATGACATCATTTTCATTAAACAAGTTTTCCAACTCCATCATTTGATTTTCAACAACTTCTTGTCGAGAGCTGATGACGAAGACTTCATTGTTGTTCTACGGTACTTTGGAGTTGATAAGTATGATGGTGCATTCTGAAAAATACTTGGCACTGCATCCTCTTTTAATTTAATTTTTTTGGTCTAACAGGTTTATTGGATTCACATCTTTTCTTTGATCGAGACATGGCAAGAAATGGAGCGAACACATTTTGAATATTTCCCAGGCTGAAAATTTTGGCAGGGATTAGCTCTAATCCATTTTTCACATAATTCCACATTGTTTAATGGATACGAATGAAAAAACTCCTTTACTTTCGCTTTTAACACTGTCATATCCACTTTTGCATCCGTATGCAGAACACTTATTGACCATTTTTCTTAGTTATTTATTATATTTAAAATTAGATTTATAAACCAAAACAATTATTATACGTAAATTTTACCGAGAAAAAGAGAAATTTTAGAAAAACAACAGTAATAACACAAAATAAAACCCGAATAAACAATGGACGAACGAAAACAAGCAAGCATGTATATAATAGTGCAACTTTGTTTAACCCTTGCGTCCAGCCTAAACCGTACGGCTAGAATGAAATTTCGTTTGGTTGTATCCTGGTGTTATATCTAGATATCCATGAGTTTAGACAATACGTTGTATACTGTAATATCAAAGTAGCATTGTGTAGTCATATCGTACATGATGTTGTTTGTAACATGTAGGCCCTGAATCTGGAAGTAACCTTTAAGTCGTATCGGACGTGAAATGGCCCCTGCCTGAAGTGCACCGTAATAGCCCTGACATCTAGTCGTTCTGGAGGCATTTGAGACCCGGACGGCCCAGGATTGAAAGACCATCTGACAATTATAATGCAATAACTGATCCTATCATAATTTAGTCTATTTATTGATTGTAATACTATTGTGGGGGTGGAAATCGTCACATAAATCCTATATTTTTCTGTATAGTCAGTTATAAAAGTGGTTTTAAAGTTATTATTTATACAGAGTTATTGATTGTATACGTCATATTTATATGTATACAAATGTTAATGTGTCTGTCCAACCTACGGGGACCTGGGTGAACCTCTCGGCAATGTACCCCTAGACCACGAGTTATTCAAATTGGGTTGTGACAGAAGCCAATAGATTACAATATATTAACATGAATCAGAGCAAGTTGAGAGTTGAAAAATACTCTGGCTTAATGGATCACGTCCATTCACGACTTGAAAATAAAGATGTCGTTCCGGGAGATTGGTAGTATTACCGTCTTCTTTCCATGGAGCCCATGGAACTGTCCTTTATCAAAATTACCAGGATGCAAAGATAATTGTGGAAAAGCTTGGAGCCCCCACATATGTTTTCACAACAATTACTTGCAATCCGAAATGGAGAAATCAAGAAAACTTAAATGGTCAGAGTGTTGAACATCGTCTGACATTGTAGCGAGAGTTTCTTATATCAAATTTAAAAGCATCATTGATAGCATGATAAAGCACATCAGCCTAATTGGCAAAACCATTGGAAAAGTGCAGGTAAATGAGTTTCAGAAAAGGGGCCTTCCCCATGTACATGTACTACAGGTCCTAGACCCTGATTGGAAAATTAGAACAGAAGAAGATATTGATAATTTAATTTGTGCGGAAGCTATTTATGATATTGTAATAACTAACATGATTCATGGGCCATGTGGACAATTGAATCCAAATTGCATTGCCAGGAAAATGGTGAATACGGAAAAAAATTTCCTAAAGATTTAAAGGAAACAACATGCAAGAATTTTGATGGTTTCCCAAAATATCGGAGAAGAAAAGTAACGTTACTTCACAAAGAAGGAACTTGATAATTCCTGGGTTGTGCCATACAGCAGATCTTGTCTTTAGTACAATTGCCACATAAACGTTGAAGTGTGTGCATCAGTAAGAGCGTAAATATTTGTTTAAATACGTGTATATAGGCCATGATTATTTGCAAACGTCAAATTAGAATAGAACTTTGAACTACGATGAACCAACAAAATTTGTCGACTCTAGGTACAATAAGTGCTCCAAGAGCCCGGTATGGAGAATTGTTTGGATTTGGCATGCTCGACCATTGATCGGATGGCGAACCGCATCTTCCAGACGAACAAGAATATTTGTTTTAATCCTGATGAGCTTGAAAAAGCCGCCGGAAGAGCTGACAGGAAACAGACAACTTTAAAGGCATGGTTTACATTGAATGCTTATGATCCAAATGCCAGGCAATACTTATACAGAGAAATTCCTGAACACTATATTTTTAAGCAAGGTTCATGGGACGTTTGTCAAAGAGGTGGAGAAAGTAATTGGCAGGATTTATACTGTAAGCCCAAAAGATGAAGAAAAGATACTTTTAAGAGACTTCTATTACTTCATGTAAAAGGAGCGACGTCATTTAATTTCTTAAAAACAGTAGATGTGATGATGTATGATTCATTTAAGGAAGCTGCCAAACAACAAGGTTTAGTGCTTGATGAATCGATTTGGCGAGAAAAAATGGTAGAAGCTTGCGGGATGATGTGTTCTACAAATCAGCTTTGTAGCGTCTTTGCTTACATATGTACATTTTGTGAACCTACTATACGTAAGCCTTATTTGATGAGTTCAAATTTGAAATGTTGGTGTTTGTCAAAATAAACACACGAATGTCACGAGGAATATCACAATTGCGAAGAACATTATCTTGAGAAATATCCGTGATATAATACGATGCCATGGTAAGAGTTTAAAAGAGTTTGGTTTACGTGAGCCACCTCTAATAATCGATAACTCTTATAATGAAATACAAAGAGCAGAGAATGGCACTTGATAAAGAAGGATAAACTGAATGACAATCGGCGACTTGTTTGATGCAATCATTAATGCCACTAGTCAGGCAATTAATTTTCCAAATACCTCTTTGTTGATGGTCCTGGAGGAAGCGTGAAACGTTTTTTTTTTATATATATGCGTGAATTGAGGGGAAAAGGGTTAAAAATCCTACCATGTGCTTTGACTTGAATTGCCGCAAACTTGCTTGATGGCGGACGAATTTACCACAGTTTGTTCGGATTGATAGTTCCTATTAAAGAAGATAGTAAGTCAAAATTTGCGCACAATATTATTGTGACCCTCTTAATTCTACACGCACGGTGCTGGACCGGTCGTCACCTCGACAGGTGTGTAAAAACAAGAGAGGAGGACGATGCGTGAAGACCAGTGACGTGACCTGATTTTGTAGGTGTGGACCGGACATATGTAGTTAATTGGTTTTGTTTTGAAGGACAAGTTGTTGGTGACCTGGAATCACACTTTGGATTCGCTTGTGGCCGGCAGTGATTTTTTGTTTCCTATGTGGATTTATTAGTTTAGTTATGGAATTAATGTTTAGATAATTTGTATAATAAATAATTATCAGTCTAGTCATTATTGAACCCACGTGTCCTGTGTAATCATCCTCATGTAATATCAAGTTGTAACACTGCTGTCAGAAGTGGGATAGTCTACAATGTCCGGTAAAAACTCAACAAACTTTTAGTTAGAAATTGAAGGAAGAACAAGAAGAAAGGACCCTTCCGACTGAAGGCAACAAGCAGCAACTGGTTAAGAGACTTAATGGAGCTCTTATGATGAGGGAATGGACCCGGAGAGCTACACTTTTACCACAGAAATCGGGCAGCTGAGAAGTGAAGTGAAAGAATTTCATTCCACATTAAGAAATGAAATAGGGACATTAAGAAAAGTTTAAAAAGGTGACCTCGAGAAACAAAGATCGAAATAAATGAAGATGTCTACATGAAAGTGAATTGGCATCCGGGCTGAGATTTTAATCAACAATGAAAAATACAACGAGGAGATTAGCGGCATTAGGGAGGAATTGAACAAGGCGCAGGGGTCACAGGCGGTGACCCAGACTACATTGAGCAAGATAAGACCACCAATTTTTTGACGGCACTATTTCATGATCCGTCCTATAAAAGACAATTTGAGGCGGCTGTTAATGTTAACAGCTGGACCCGGGACGAAGATAAAGCAACAGCGCTTGCGTTGGCCTTGAGAGAAAAAAGCCGCCGAACTACTGCACACCATTTCTGATCTGGGACGTTACGTGCCGTAGTTAGGGCCTTAGAATTGAGGTTTGGCGATGAACACTTGCAGGAGGTCTACAGAGTGCAGTTGAAGACAAGACAACGAAGTCTGGGAATCCTGCAGAAATAGAGGCAGACATCGAGCGGCTAGCACGCCTGTCCTACCCAACGGCTGAACAGGAATTCCTTAATGTCATTATAATTGACTCTTTCATAGATGCCATTCGCGACCCAGAACTGAAAAAAGCAATTAGGATGAGTGAAGCAAAGGGCAAGCGAAGCACTGGCTTATGCCCTGTCGTATGAAGCTGCTAAGAATTCCTCCAGGACCGAACATCACTCAAGGCAGTTAGAGGTCAATAAAGATACAGCAATAGATTCGTAGGGTGGTTGAAGGAAGCATGGCAGCCAAGGAACAAGAGATGGCCGAGAGGACTAAGGTATGAATGACCCTCGCTGCTGGAGCTGTGGTGCTTCTGGTCATCTTCGTAGAAACTGTCGGGGAGTTGGTAATCTGGGCCAGACAGTCAAAGAGCCTCCCACAGATTTAATCCGCTGGGGTAACCAGGGAAACTAACGTCTGCCAGCTTCGTAGGGCAAAAGCGGCAAAACACTCCAACAAGCCCATAAAGTCGTCATTCCAGTTGCAACTCTGGGGACTAAATCGAGCCTGTATGTTAAAGGAAAAAATTGGAAAGCTTGAGTGTAGATTTCTATTAGATACTGGGGCATCACGTTCAATCTTGCGACCCTAGTAATCAAAGACATGCACATGAATAATGTGAGTAAGGCATTCATTGAAGACTGCAAGTGGAGAACTAAAGCCGATCCTGGGACGGACTAAATTGAGTTCCAACTGGGGATGAATCGTTCAGTCATGAGTTTTTGGTGGCTGACATTGTCTGGCTAATCATTTTGGGGCTGGACTTCATGCACTTATATGGCCTTTCACTGAACCTTGGCGTAGGCACTTTACAGTGTGGGAAAAAGAATTTCCCCTTCTTAGGAAATATGATAATGAGAATGTTATAAAGCGGATACGACTCATTGAAGACATAAGTGTACCTGTTCAGTCAGGAGTTTATCATCTGGGGTAAACTGGAGATGGAATGAAGACAGCCATGGTAGAGGCTGGTCATGGAATTAGTCGAAGATAGCCATTAGGAAAACGTGGTGCAATCAATGAAACCAAGAGATTGGTACCAGTAAGAGTGATGAACATTGCAAATATTGATCAAAACCTTCGTAAGGACAGTGTCACTTCGCTACATGTGACCCTGTTGATTTAATAACGAACTGTGAGATTGATAAACGTTTAATAGCCAAAAGTCCTGCAAAGAATCGATTCTTAGATAAGCATGTGAATTGCGGAAGGATTTACTTCAAAGCGATTATGATAAGGCCGAAGCTATGTTACAGGAGTATACAGATGTCATGGCAGCTGAAGAAAATGATTGCGGGAGAACAGACTTGGTTCAGCATCGAATCAACACAGGGAGTGCTAAACCAATACGGCAGATGCCACGCCGCCTACCTCTAGCAAAGCAACAAGAGGCAACAAATGTTGGAACAAATGCATAAACAAGGGGTGATGAACCGTCCAACAGCCCGTGGAGTTCACCTGTCGTACTTGTGAAGAAGAAAAGACGGGTCGTTTAGATTCTGTGTAGACTATAGAGCTTTGAATGAGGTAACTGACAAAGACAGCTATCTCTTCCCCGTATCGACGACACTGGATATACACTCGCGGGATCTAAATTTTCTCCACCCTTGACTTAAAAAAGTGAAGTTTACTGGCAGGTTAGTTTACACCCTAAAGATAAAAGACTGGCTCTCGGCGGGTAATGGCCTCTGGCAGTTTACTGTTATGCCGTTTGGGTTATGTAATGCACCAGCGACTTTTGAACGGCTTATGGAACACATCTTGCGAGGTCTCAACTGGAAGACATGCCTCGTCTACCTCGATGACAATGTAGTGATGGAAAGACATTTGATGAACACCTTACGAACCTTAGAGAAGTGTTCCAGCGTATTCGCAGTGCCGGTATGAAGCTCAGTCCACGGAAAGTGTTCACTATTTAGAAAGAAGGTGAACTATTTGGGCCACGTTGTGTCTGCAGATGGCATAAGCACTGATCCTGGTAAGGTTGATGCCGTAAAGAGAGTTGGCCAAGACCAACAAATGCACATGAACTTCGAAGCTTGCTGGGACTCTGCGCATATTATCGCAGATTTGTGCCAAACTTTTCCAACATTGCCAGAGAGCTTCAATAAATACGGAGCAAAAAGAAGCCATTTCTTTGGGTAAAGAATGCCAATGATCTTTTGACAAATTAAGAATGCACTAGCTCTTCCCAGTGCTGGCTTACCCAGTCCCTGGTAAAACATTTATATGATACAGATGCTAATAATACCGGGTTGGGTGCTGTGTTGTCCCAGAGGATAGATAGCATAGAGAATGTGTCGTCTCCTATTACAGCCGGACCTTTCGAAAGAATCGAGAGGGAATTACTGTGTTACTAGACGAGAATTGCTGGCAGTGGTGCGGATGCTAAAATATTTCCACAAGTACTTATATGGACAACGATTCATGTTGAGGACAGATCATGCATCACTGAAATGGCTGCTATCTTTTAAAAGCCCGGAAGGACAAACCGCTAGGTGGATAGAGGCTACAAACCTCATGACTTCGAGATCCAACATCGCGGGGGATTGCTGCATAAGAATGCAGATTCCTGTCACGTCGACCTTGTAGATGGAGTGCAAACGCTGTCAAAGGTTAAGGAAGGAAACTGATTGTAGGTGTTGTGCACGATTGGGGTACAGAATACAGAGAGGCGCACACCAAGATGAAGGTGGTCCACCTGTTAGACTTTGCAAATTCTTTGGTGCAGATGGACCTGTCCGGGACGGACAGATTTAGAAGGGGGCAGTGTTGTATTCCCTCTTAATTCTACACCTGATACTGGACCAGTCGTCACCTGGACAGGTGTGTAAAAACAAGAGGGAGGACGATGCGTGAAGACCAGTGACGTGACCTGATTTTTGTAGGTGTGGACCGGACATGTGTAGTTAATTGGTTTTGTTTTGAAGGACAAGTTGTTGTTGGTGACCTGGAGATCACACTTTGGATTCGCTTGTAGCCGGCAGTGATTTTTGTTTCCTGAATTTATTGTGGTTATGGAATTAATGTTTAGTAAATTTGTATAATAAATAAATGTATCAGTCTAGTCATTATTGAACCCGTGTCTGTGTGTGTGCCCTTCTGTAAAATATCAAGTTGTAACAATATATTTGCAGCGGAAATGTTTTGCTGGATGAGTGCACGATGGCATCGAGCCATGCTTTAGATGCAATTGATAGAACTCTTAGAGATCTTATGAAAAATCCGTTTGGTGGCAAAACATTTGTCCTGGGAGGTGATTTCATGCAATGTTTATTAATAATTCCACATGCCATGCAATCGGCAATCGTTCAAAGGCAGTTTGAAGTATGCCAAAATGCTGGCGAAGTTTAGAACTTCTATTAACTGTGCAGCAAAGATCTTCAGATCCTGAATGCAGTAAATAGCTGTTAAGATTAGGAAATGAGTGAAGTAAATAGGGAAATCAGCGGGAGAAGACAACATCAAGGTGAACTGATTCAAGCAGGAGGCGACCCTGTTATAGACATACTAACCAACATATGCAGCAAAATATGGCAAACAGGGGAATGGCCCAACTCCCTGGACTCAATCACTAGTTATTACGCTCCCAAAGAGAGTAATCTACAGTTGTGCCAAAACTACCGTACAATAAGCAGTTAGCCAACCAAGCAAAGTCACATGTAGGACTATACTAAATAGACTGAAACCACAGGCAGAGCTAATCATCTGAAAAGAGCAAGCTGGCTTCCAGAGCAGGAAGAAGCACAACGGAACAAATCTTTAACCTGCGAATAACTCTGTGAAAAATATCTGCAACCTCAAGCGGTCTTCATCGACTTTAAAAAAGCGTTCGACAGAGTATGGCATTCAGCACTGTGGGCAACCATGCACAAATTCAACATTAATGCAAACCTTATTGAAGTTATCAAAAAATTGTACGACAAAGCAACTAGCGCAGTACTCTTCAATGGTAAACTGGGAGATTGGTTTAAAACTACTCTGGTGCCTGACAAGGATGTCTACTTTCCCCCATTCTCTTCAACCTCTTCCTTGAGAGGATTATGACGGATGTGCTAGAAGACCACGCGGAACTGTCAGTATCGGAGGGAGAACCATAACCAACTTGCGCTTCGCCTACGACATAGACAGCATAGCTGGCAGCGAGGACGAACTGCAGAACTCACTACAAAACTCAATAAAACAGCAGAGGCGTATGACATGGAAATCCAATTCCGAAAAAACTAAAGTCATGACAAATAGAGCCTTCAAAAACGACATTGGGATAAATGGGCAAAAACTTGAAGTTATCTCCGCCTTTAAATACCTAGGGGGCCATAATATCCGACGTAGGATCAAAGCAAGAAATAACTTTCCAGATTGGCCTAGACAACGGCAGCTCTGAACAAACTTCAACACATTTGGCAAGGCAACAAACTTTCTCTGAGATCAAAAACTCGACTAATGCGCTCTCTGGTGATATCGGTCTTCTTGTATGGATGTGAAACTTCCGACGCTTACTGCAAACCTCCAAAGAAGAATAAGTGCGCTGGAGATGACATGTTTCTTAAGCTATTGAACATCTCATACACGGAACACATAACGAATGAAGAGGTGCGCACTAAAATAACGGCTGCCATCGGCCCACTCCCACGAAGACTTTCTCACTTCAGTCAAGAGTAGGAAACTGCGATGGTATGATCGTTGCAAGATATGGAGGGTCTTGCAAAGACAATCATGCAAGGTACAAGCAACGGATGAGGAAAAGGAAGACAAAAGAAGAGATGGTAAGACAACATCAAAAGAATGGACCGGTCTGTCGTTCGTCTACGAGCAGCACGGGACCGGAGAAAATGGTGGGAACTAGTTTTAAGTCAACAATGGTGCCACACCGACCCATCCACGGGTTAAGGGATGATCAAGTCATGTCAAGTCAGAAGTAATGAATAATAAGCTTGGTCGTTGAAGTAGTTAAAATTCCCAATTCACTGTTATGAAGTGGCAATTTAGTTACTGAAATATATGGAACTAATTTGAAAATAAGTTCAATTAAGGACACCATGTCCCGCAGGGCTGTTTTGTGTCCCAAAATGATGACATCGAGAAGTTGAATGGAGAAATTATGGACGTGCTGGAGGGAGAATACGTGACCTACTTAAGTGATGATTGTATTTCAACAGATGACGATGAGGTGATGAATAATTTTTCCTGTTGAACTGTTGAATACATTGACCCCTTCCGGAATGCCAAGTCACCGGCTTAGAATTGAAAGTTGGTGTTATGATAATGCTATTACGTAATCTTAATACAAAGAAGGGTTTATGTAATGGAACTAGACTGATTGTTTTGAAACTCAGAAACATGTAGTCGGCTGGAAATTTCTAACTGGAACGCAAAAGTAGATATTTGTTTACTCCCACTGAGGCAAGCCTCCGTTTCAGTTGAAGCGACGGCAGTTTCCTGTGAAACCAGCCTTTGCAATGACTGTTAATAAGATTCAAGGGTAAAACACTTGATAAAGTTAGTATTTACCTCACAAGAGCCTGTATTTGGGACATGGGCAATGGTATATTGCTTTTTCCCGAAGTTCGGCGCATGCAAGATGTTCGAGTTAAGATCGAAGTAAGTTCAATACAAGGAAGACTTACTGAAAGTAATAGGATTTTTACGAGAAATATAGTGTACAGAGATGCACTGAATAGAATAACATCTGAATTTTTAGGGCCTCTACCATATTTGTGTCTTAACGGTCCTTTTTAAGGGCTACTACCATATTTTGTGTCTTAACGGTCCTTTTCAGGGTTAATGAACATTTTACAATTAGCTTGAAAGTTTGCTTGCGACCTTGAGTTTTTTATTTTCCTACTAATAAAGCCGAAATGAACTTGCGCGCGGTGCTGTATCATTTTACCAACTTGCCTTTGTACTGCAAAATCGCACAATAAAGTATTTACTTTTTACTTTTCAGTGCTTTTTTTATAAAAGCTTCTTTTTTTACTGCTTTGTTTTGATTTTAACAGTAGAGAGAATTAAGGGCAAAACGTAACGGATTAAATAAAAGTAGCACCCATATCTTTACCTAATGGTGTTTAGTTTGGTTTGGTTAGTTGCTTGCTTTGGTTGATTTGGTTGGTTTTGGTTTAGTTTGGTTAATCGGTTGGTTTGGTTGGTTGATCGTTTGGTTTTGGTTGGTTAATTAGTTAGCTGGTTTGTTGGTTCGGTTGGTTTGTTTTGTTGTATGATTGGTTTAGTTTCGTTGGTTAGCATTGACGGTTAAAACGTAATTTTTGACGTATACAAAAATGTAGGTCATTTTACCGCAATTAGGTGGCATAAATCGGCACCTGAGCCCGCATCTGAAGAATTAATTAGGACGGGGTTCACATTACACCTAAGAATTTCCCGGGCAACGCCGGAAGCAATATCTAGTTGAGATATATTGGGAGATATTTGGAGATAAGGAGAGATATTGAGAAATTAAAAAAAATCAAAGTGCATTAACTTTGCCCATAATCCAGGGCTGTTTCTCAAAGTTGATTAAAAAAACAAAAGCTACTCGAATCTGTGAGATGGCGTATTTGATGTACTTCGTGTTGTTTACAGGAAGATGGCGTATTTGATTTACTTTGTGTTGTTTACAGGAAGATGGCGTATTTGATGTACTTCGTGTTGTTTACAGGAAGATGGCGTATTTGATGTACTTCGTGTTGTTTACAGGAAGATAGCGTATTTGATGTACTTCGTGTTGTTTACAGGAAGACGGCGTATTTGATGTAATTCGTGTTGTTTACAGGAAGATGACGTATTTGATGTAATTCGTGTTGTTTACAGGAAGATGACGTATTTGATGTACTTCGTGTTGTTTACAGGAAGATGGCGTGTTTGTTGAACTTGGTGTTGTTTACACAAACACACAAACACGTACATATATTAGGGTGGCTCAATTTATAATAAAAAAAAAGTTGAAAAGTTGAATGGAGGAGAAATTATGCACGTGCTGGCAATCCAATTTTAGACCACTTTTCGATAAGCTATAGCTCTGATACTTTCAATAAAACTCAGACCTGATGACAATGCAATATTCTTACTATTTCATTATGATTTGATGAGTTCTTAATAAATAAAATTAAATATGTATGGCGATTAGGTACAGACCTTGTCTAAATCAAGGGACATTACTGGTGCTAAGTGTGCTGCAGATTACCTCCTCTTTTTGTTGTACAGGAAATGGGAATTTGGCAATCCAATTTTAGACGATAAGCTATAGTACTTATACTTTCAATATAGCTCAGAACCCGATGATAATGCAATATTCTTACTATCTCATTATGATTTGATGAGTTTCTTAAAAGTATTTTTCGAAAATAAAATTAAATTATTTTGGCTGAAGAAAGAATACTCTACTGCACTTGAACACGTGTGACGTCATAGCTCTCCGATACGTCTGAGGAAAGCTATATACTACAAAATTTTTAACTCTTCGTATGTATTACCGTGCGGTGTAAGTATGCTCATGGCGATAAAAGCCGCATGTCTTTACGTTAAAAAAATACACGGCACCGTACGGGTTGAAAGCTTATCGCTAGTCACAGGTTCTACGTCACACCTTTGCGGAGTTAACAAAAAAACGGTGCGTGTCATCGACCGTCTCTATAAAAATAGTCTGAAATTCCAAAATTATAGAAACTAAAAAGAGACAATGTATGTTAAATGAGAGTATGTTTGTTTTTTACTTTGTTCATCAAATATTATTTGAATCTTTCTTGAATAAAAATGGGGAATTCTAAACACAGCAAGGAATTTTTATTAGTGAATTAAGATTTTTAAAAGATATTGAGTAGTGTGCGCAAATTATGTTTAATAGTCGGGGGTTGTTTTTGTTAGCTTCTGTACCCATAATGAGGATTATTTTCTTTGGTATGAATTATATAAAGCTATTTTTTGTACATAGACTGATTATTAACGCTCAAATATATATTACCGAGTTGGTTGGGATAGGTGTGGGAATAAACCAAATGGTTGCAGAAAGGGGGAGGGGTCAACAGACGATTCAAGTTGCAACACCGCTAATTTTTTAACCTCAAGTCTCTCTTTTTCTTAAATACGTCATGTTAAACATTATAAATTATAAAATTATAATAAAAAAAAAGAACTGTAGAATAGGGGATGTAGGGTTGGTAAAGGAGTGTTTAACGGGGGGGAGAGGTTGGGAGAGGTGTCACGTGGTATTGTTAACAGGGTGAACATGCAGTTATACTAAATGCCCCTTTTTGTAATTTTGTACATTGAGACCCACTGCGATTCGGGCATGTCTTGAGTGGAAGGGGTGGCGGGCGGGGGAGGAGGGGAGGGAAGGATGGGTGTGGGGCTAAGTGAAAGAGAATTGATACATTATTTAAAAATACTATTGAGGAAGAGTCCTTTAAAATATTTTGAATGAATTAAAAGATTAGTCAATGATATGGTGTTGTGAGCGCATCACCATTTCAACTCCAACTGCACGTGCCGAATAGCCGGTCCGAATTTCGAGCCTGTTCAACTAGTATTTAATAAAATGGTATTTTAAAAGAAAATATTTAATAAAATTGTATTTTTAAGTAAATATGAAATATAAATTGGTATTTAAAGTTAATATTGAATAAAATGAGGGAACAAAAAACTTAATGTAAACGTTATTGATTCTATCATTAAGCAGATAGTTTGTAGTTTTGAGGTGCCGTTCATTACTCGCTCACAATTGTTTTGTTGTTGTTGACAGCTGAGTTTAATTGGTTGTTGACAGCTGAGTTTAATTGGTTGTTGACAGCTGAGTTTAATTGTATTGAAAAATGGACGAGCCTTGCTGTTAAAAAAATGGCCGTCTGTTATGTATTGGGAAGGCTATTTTTTATGTCCACAATATTTCAAATTTTGTTTTTTATAAAAATAGAAAATCCCACCGTCATTCGACGAGCTAAAATACTAGTCATAATATATGACGTACATTGATAAGCAAATGAAATAAATAGTCCACATCGGCGTTCAAGATTTTTAGTCATATACCGTATGTATAACACAGCCTAACAAAAAAAAATTGCAGATTGCAAAAATGTTTGAATGAATTTATACTTAATTCATGAGTGCTGATTTCAAAACTGCCTGCTTTTGCTGAATTGGCTCTAGTTTCACAGAGATATTGGACACTCTTGAAAATATGATTGTACCCTTTGTGTAAAACAAATGCAATAAAGTTAGGTGTCTGTTGTTTAATTTAAATATACCAAGTTATAACGGTTTATTTTCTCTTTGTGCTGCTTTCTAAAGACATCATGAGTTCATCACGAAGATGTTGCAAAAATAATTCGAATGTATTCTGTTACATCTGTGGAGAATACTTGATTGAAAAGCAAGAAAATATAACCGACTTTTGTGCAGCAGGCATATTTGGCTTATTTCTGATGTGAAGCTGGGAGACCAGACAAGTCTTGGGCTCCCCATAAAATCTGCAAAAACTGTGGGAGAGCCTACAGCAGTGGACAAATGGTGAGAAGAAAAGTCTAGGTTTGGGTGTACCAATGGTATGGCGAGGCAGACCATTTTGGTGATTTTTATTTTTGTATTGTGAATGTTAAAGGCTTCAATCGCCACAAGAAATCTAAGTGGAATTATCCTGATCTTGAATCTGCCCAGGAGACCAATTCCACATAGCAGTGAGGAATCCCTATACCAGTGTTTTACTGGATTATTAGAGCTTTACCATCAAAGACTCCAACGAAGGGCGAGATCTGGAGTTTTTGGCAGGTGAGAAACAGTAGAGCGATTATGAGGAAGTTCTTCAACACCTCAACCCGACAACCAGAATCAATGACCCATGCAGGGCCTAAATCTGTCCAAGCAGCATCTGAGCTTTAGCGTCCAAACTCAATGAAAATTTTCTAAAACCAGAAGTTAAAAATAACATTTTATCGGAAAAGAGAAGAGTTTTTCTTCCTTATTTCAGCCAACAGGAAGATCTTGTTTACTGTAATGACATCCCTGGACTTCTGCTCCAAATGGGACTACAAGACTACCATTCCGAAAGAAGACGGCGTCTTTTTATAGACAGTTCCATCAGAAGCTTGAAATGTGTTCTGTTACACAATGGTAACACGTATACATCTCTTCCACATTGCTCACTCAACAACACTTAAAGAAGAGTATGGGAATATCAAAACAATGTTTCAGAAAGTCCCTTATTATGAGCATCAGTGAGTCAATTTTTTTATTGATCTAAAAAATGGTAAACTTTTTTTGCTAGGACAACAGTCAGGATACACAAAATACCCATGCTTCATGTGCCTTTGGGATAGCAGGGCAAGGCAAGATCTTTGGACAAGAGTGACATGGCCTACAAGGGAAGCCATGACTGTAGGTAAAGAAAATAAGATCATTCTCCCACCGCGTCATATCAAATTAGGTTTAATGAAACAATTTGTTAAGGTTTTGCAGATCATTCCCCGGACTGAGCATGGAGAAGCTGAAACCTGGGATTTTTGACGGTCCTCAGATTCGAAACTCATCAATGATCGAAATTTTACTAATTTCATGGATCACATTGAAGCTTCTTCGTGGAACGATTTTATTTTCAGTTGTCAGGAACTAACTTAGGTAATAACAGGCAAGAGAATTACGAAGAACTGGTGAAAGATATGCTCGATAACTTTTCGAAACATTGGAACAAATATGAGCATCAAGGTACATTACCTGCACAGTCATTTAGACAAATTTCCAGGTAACCTTGGGGACTTCAGTGAGGAACAAGGCGGAGAGAGGTTCCATCAGGATATGAGGGTGATGGAGGAGAAGTATCAAGGAAGAACTGACATACATATGATGGCTGACTACTGTTGGAGCCTCCCAGCACAATTGCACCAACGACACATAAAAAAGAAGGAAGTCCGAGCAAATAGCGATTTGCTAAAAAGCATTACCATAAGAAAATTAACATATTAATTAATTAATTAATTAAACATAATTATTTTTTCAAATGAAAATGTTTTCTTCTATAACACTATTACACATATTTTTGAACAAATTTCTGGGACTATTAACAGTTTCACTACTATTTGTTAGTATACTATTATACTTCATGCGATTCTTGACAAATTCCAAACACGGTGCACATACATTATTTAATTAATTTTAATTATCTCGTAAAATAGAGCCAATCTAGCAAAAGCACTTACATATTCTAAATCAGCATAGTGGACTTTGTATAAAATGATTCAAATATCACTGTTTACCAGTGTAATTGCTATAAATATGAGTATGATTTAGAAAATATTTGTATATTTGCTTTTTCGTTTAAGTTTCAAATCTTCAAACTAATATTCATGAGCTGTATTCATAGCTAAAGGATAGCAATTTGTTAAGTCGCTATACCACCTCAGCACTTCATTAAATGTCTATTACCGTTTAGCACTTAGTTAAATCTCTATTACCATGCATAGCAAACACTTTGTTAAGTCGCTAATACCATGTAGCACTTTGTTAAGTCGCTAATACCATGTGTATCATTTTGTTAAATCTCTAATACCATGTGTAGAACTTTTGTTAAGTCGCTATTACCATATGTAGCACTTTATTGTTAATCTCTATTACCATACATAGCGCTTTGTTATTGCTATTACCATATGTAGCACTGTTAATCTATAACCATATGTAGCACTTTATTGTGCTATTACCATATGTAGCACTTTGTTAATCTTTATAACCATATGTAGCACTTTGTTATTGCTATTGCCATATGTAGCACTTTGTTAATCTCTATAACCATATGTAGCACTTTGTTATTTATATTACCATATGTAGCACTTTGTTAATCTCTATAACCATATGTAGCACTTTGTTATTGCTATTACCATATGTAGCACTTTGTTAATCTATAACCATATGTAGCACTTTTGTTATTGCTATTACCATATGTAGCGCTTTGTTAATCTCTATTGCCATATGTAGCACTTTGTTAATCTCTATAACCATATGTAGCACTTTGTTATTGCTATTACCATATGTAGCACTTTGTTAATCTCTATTACCATATGTAGCACTTTGTTAATCTCTATTACCATATGTAGCACTTTGTTAATCCTCTATTACCATATGTAGCACTTTGTTAATCTCTATTACCATATGTAGCACTTTGTTAATCTCTATTACCATATGTTGCACTTTGTTAATCTCTATTACCATATGTAGCACTTTGTTAATCTCTATTACCATATGTAGCACTTTATTCATTAAATCCTCTGTGCATATGTAGCACTTTGTTAATCTCTATTACCATATGTAGCACTTTTTAAAGTCTCTTTCCCAAATGGAGCTCTGCTAAGAAAAAAAAAGTGTTTTATATTGCTTGTTAAGAAACTGTTTCAAGTGCCGGTCCTACATTTTTACTACGCCCCCATGTGTTTGTGAAGTTGATGTCAACAAATCTGATTGTCTGGCTACTTTCCTCCCTGCGTCAGCTGCAAGAGAAACAGGGTGATGAGCGGGGATTGAATGATCAGAGTTAAAATTCTGAATCAGGAACCCACGAGACAAACTTTCAATGTCAGGACCGTGGCCTGACCATTACAGATTTATCACCTCGGTAAAATTGTGATGAAGTAGGCCAGTGGTGCCAGACTGTGCTCCGAGGAACAGAAAAGGTTTTCAGTGCACTCGTGGCGAAATCGTCTAAAACATGAGAATGAAATGAATGAAACTACCTGGCAACACTGGTATGAACAAAATACACATTAAATAATTCTATTACAGTTACTACCATTGGAGAAAAAAGTACTCATTTTTTTTTTAATGTAGCCGACTAAACTATCCAAAGAATAAAATAATATTAATTCTATCCGATAAACGAATATTTATATCACATATGACACATGACATATCACATATGACATAACATATCACATATAACATATCACATATAATATACGTCATATAACATATCACATATAACATATCACATATAGCATGTCTCATATAGCATATAACATATCACATATAACGCATATCACATATAACATATCACATATAACATATCACATATAACATATCTCATATAAAATATCACATATGAGAGCGCTGCCGTCGATTAGTATAAAAAATTTTTGTAAAGTCCATGTAGTGATAAACACTATATCAGGATGACACTGATAGTACAGTTTGTCCTTATTCCCTCTACAACCAAGTCGATGGTGGAATGACCATGTCTGTCAACATCCACAAACTGTAAACCAAAGATCAGTAGTTAATGCCCACACAACTTCCATCCTTCAATGTTCTCCACTTTACAATTTGAATTTTAAGATGGAACAACTAAATACCAGCAGATTCACAACTGTAGCTAAGAGATTAATGTCAAATACCCCGGCAAACCAAATACTGTGCGTCGCATGATTTTCTTATTTCCACCATCTAAACCTCTTCTAAATGTAGCAGTTTTTTATTCCTTTCAGTTTTTACATTCATATTATTAAATACGTATCAACGTATCAATATCGTTATATTAATAGTAAGTAAAATTCCTTATCCATAAAGGACCATGGAGGCCGATGAAGTGTACAGTTCATTAGTTTTTATCATGGATATCTAGATATAACACCAGGATAGACAACCAAACAAAATTTCATTCTAGCCGTGTACGGTTTAGGCTGACGCAAGGGTTAAACAAAAGTTGCACTAATATATACATGCTTGCTTGTTTTCGTTCGTCCGATGAACATTAGTTTAACCAAATTATTACTGTTGTTTTTCTAAATTTCTCTTTTATAACCGAAATTACGTAATAATTGTTTTGGTTTATAAATCTAATTTTAAATATAATAAATAACTAAGAAAATGGTCAATAAGTGTTCTGCACATAGGGATGCAAAAGTGGATATGACAGTGTTGAAAAATCGGAAAGTAAAGGAGTTTCTTTTCATTCGTATCCATTAAACAATGTGGGGTATGTGAAAAATGGATTAGAGCTAATCCCTGCCAAAATTTTCAGCCTGGGAAATATTTAAAAATGTGTTCGCTCCATTTCTTGCCAAGTGATTTTGTTAGTGATGTAAAAGATACAAGCATGTGAATCCAATAAACCTGTTAGACCAAAAATTAAATTAAAAGAGGATGCAATTACCAAGTATTTTCAGAATGCACCATCATGCTTATCAACTCCAAAGTACCGTACGTAGAACAACAATGAAGTCTTCGTCATCAGCTCGACAAGAAGTTGTTGAAAATCGATGATGGAGTTGGAAAACTTGTTTAATGAAAATGTCATAAACAAGTTATCTTTAGTTGATCTAAAAAGAGAAAATTAAGTAAAAGAAAATACCTTCTGGATATTAACTCCATATTCAAAATGAACATTTATATATTTGTTGGAATTTTAGAATAACATTTTGTTTTATTAAATCATCAATTTCAATTTCAAAATCATTCGACATATCACTTTCACATCCACAAAGGAAAACAATTATCTAAGTCATTTTTCAAACGATATTTGTTCTTCCAATTTGGAAACAATGAGTCAGTTGTTGAATTTGCTCGTTTAAGATGTTTTGATGAAACTCCATTTCATAAAACCTTACGATGAGATCAAGCAGAAGCAAATCAAATTTGAAAAAAAATGATGACTTTTTACGATTCAAATCCTGTTTTTCAACAAATACAATTTCTTGTCAGTCAGTTGAAATTGGTGGGGGTGAACAAACATGCGAGAACATACACACCACAAACCATTATTTGGTCATGTCTGACATATGCATCAGGCACTGCATCTTACTCTAAAATATTGGAAAGTGAAGTTTTAAACCTGCCTTCAATAAACACTTTAAAAAACTAACAAGACGAGTAAATGAAAAAACGAGACTGATAACTGAGATCTACCTCACACTTCGTGTTAGCACATTAAACCAGCTGGAAAGAATGTGCACAATCATAATCGATGAAATATATGTGGCCAAGCAGTGTTGAATACTTTTTCCGGCAAGTTTCATGGATTGACAGCTGAAGGCGAACAAGCTTCTACTCTTCTGTGTTTTATGGTTAAATCTCTTTGTCATAAATTTAGAGATATGGTAGCTCTCTGTATCCTAACCATAATTTGACTGCTGGCCAAATGCATCAATGTTACACAGAAGTGATGGAAATGGTGCACCGAGCAGGGGTTACTGTAATTGGCATTTCGGTTGACAATGCAGCTGTTAATAGAAAGTTTTATATTCAAAAACTTTGTGGAGGCACGTTAAAACCATCTATTGAAAACAAATGGACTAATCAGCCAATGTTTTTAATTTTTCGATGCAGTCCACAATTTAAAAGAAATATATACAATAACTTTTGAATCGACGATCCTTTGTCTTTCCCGAAATTTTGCAACAATAACATTGCGGCACCTGATTCACATCCAGCCGATTTTCAGCACATTGAGGATCTTTACAACTTCGAATTGAACATGGTTGTTAAAAAAGCATACAAGCTGAATGCGAAAAGTACTGAATCCTACAAATATTGAGAAAATGTCATCCAAACTCTCATCGTCAGTGTTTTGCGAATCGACTGTGAATGCTTTAAAATATTATGTAGGAGCATGAAAATAAAGTTGAATTGAGTGCAACAGCTAGGTTTGTGGTAATTATCACCAAACTCTGGGAAGTTTAAATGTAAAAACTTGTTCGAAGGGAAAAGAAAAAGAAACTACCACATGGATCCAGTAAATCTTCCTCTGATTGGAAAATAAAATTTCTCTTAGGAATTTCGTGATTTCCTACACAGCTGGCAAAACGCAAAAAAACAAAAGGACTCAATCGTGAGACTTATTTGGCTGTTAGTCCGACATGTTCTGCTCTTGCTAGTATTTCAAATATTTGATGAGTGAGACAGACTTGGGGATTCATCCTCCTTGGTCATCTGCAGTCAGACCCATAGAGTTGAGATTTGGATGGGATCATATGTCAGGGAGCGATTATTTTGTCTCAGTTCGGCAAATTTGAATAGCAACGCAAGATAAAAATGATGTCTCTGTTAAGTCATTCAGAAGTGAATATTAGCGAGATCGATGATTTCATTGATGATTTTAAAGCTTGCCAGCTGGTACAGTGAAAGTGTAAATGCAATTTTAGATTGTTTAAAAATTTCGGAAAGCCCTAATGACGATGAAGCATCAACAATATATTATGTTGCAGGAGCTATTGCACATTCCATCATTCATCAGAATAAGTGTACCAGCTGTAGAGAAATATTAGTCGATGAAAAATTTAAAAGACATTGACGAATTAAGATTGAAGAAAGCTGGATGTTTTTTGAACGATGTCAACAGATGAGACTGTGGAAGCCATCTGAGTACACCTTCTCTACTTGCCTACAAAATTGGAAAGTATTCAATTCATTAGATTGATCAGCAAATAGTCTGAAACTATTTCTAGGACAAACAAATAAAAAAAAAATTGTTTTGTTAAAATTGTTGATAGAAGTAACAATTGATGAGTCATTGCTGATTGAAGAAAATGTTTGCCAATTTTCAATCATAATTTTAAAAGAACTTATTTCTGTTAAATTTTTAATTGTTCGTCTAAAAATTATGTTAAGCAATTGAATGAAACGGTTCATGAAAAACCAATGAAAAAACGAAAAATAAATAAATTGACAAAATAAAGATTTTAAATTAAAAAATTTATTATAAAAGTTTTCAAACTTTAATTGCGTTTGTGTTTATTTCATAAAAACATAAGTACCAAATATACAAAACTGCTATTAAACATAAAGACTAACGCTAAACATGATTGTGTGTCAGCCCTAAACCGTATTTTTTTTTTAAAATATTAGTTGTCCTTCCTGATGCTATATCTGAATTTCCATGGTTTATAGACGTCAGATTTAAAGATTATGTGGATTGCTTAATCGCCTTTACTTCCACAACTTTAAACCAGGTGCCCATTTAGAGCTGGGTGGACATGAATGGGTTTAACCAACATTTACCGACACCTGGAAATATTCCATTCGTTCTCACTGAGGATTAAACTCAGGACTCTCACGTTGACTCTCGGCGGTTTACACCTCGACCACTTGTCCTGTTTCATTGAATTAGATCAATATAGCAAATGTCAATTTATTAATATCAATACATTAATATCAATATTTTGGTATGGATATATCAATACAATAATATTATTACATTATTACATTGGTTTTAGTATTACCTTATGTAGGCTAAGGTCGTCCTAGATAAAATCGAGACAGTATACGAACCAAATGAATCGACCGACGAGAAGACAAACAGAGTCGGCGATGAAAGACAGATAGACTGTGAGCGATGTAACAAAAAGAGATTATTGAAAGAAAACTGTACATTTAATTTACATTATTTGGCCAGTTTAGTTTATTGTTTGGTATTTATATCAAAACCACTCGACTGTCGACCTGAAGTTCTGTGTTCGATCCTCGGTGAGAACCATGAAATTTTTCCAGTTGAAATGTGTCCCACAAGTCCGCAGCTTTAAATGGGTACCTGACTTAAGTTGGGAAGTAAGCAGCTGGGCATAATCTCTTTATATGCCGAGGTTATGGCAAAAACAGATGAATTCTACACTTCATCACCTTTGATAGCCCGGTAGGGCTAAAGAATTTTATTTATATCGAACCTGAACACACCTTTTTTAACGTTTTTACAGAAAAAAAATAACGTCTTTAATTTGGAAGCTTTTAACTTGACGTTTTACATGACGTCAAACATAAGACTTAACGTCGGATTTTATCTTGGTTTTAGATAAAGACAAACATCGGCTTTTAACATTAGCCTTTAACAAATAGAATCACTATATAAAGGACAGCGTGTAAGTAAGAAAATAATAAAGAAAGAAAGCTAAAAGCCGAATGACATGTTACATCAGTTTATGCAGCTAGGCATATGTAATATGTGACATCTTTGTGAATATATTTGTCTTCTGTGTCAATTCAGTTAAATTTACCAATTAGTTATATCAAACGATCGGCAATTTTCCAAGTAAATAATTCTACTTATTTTTTCTTTGTCAACTTCTAGTACAGTGATTCTCAAACTTGTGAGATTCGCGACCGATTAAACAAATCTTGTTCGTTTTTCGTGACACACCAAAAAATGCTTTCTTTTTTATTCTTGATTAAATATTTGTAACTTTTCGTCTACACACTTGAAATCATCTAAATCAAACTTTAATTACCACTCGTTCTAACAAGTCGATCTGAAACTTTTTCTCGACTGTACCACAAAAGTAAGTCCGCGGGAATCCCTCCACATGTTCTTATTTTTATAATGGAATACTATAGATATAAAGAATGGAATAGAAACACTAATCTTTCTATTGTGATACTTTTGGTCGTGGTATGGTGATGAGTCATGCAGCGAACTGGCGGCAGTTCTTCAAAACTCTTTGATTGTTTTAAACAGAAAATTCTTGATCAGCTGCGGATAACTTTTTGCCTTGGTACAGGCCGTGGATCTGTATAAAGGCACATATAGCTGATTCTATAATGATTATTATTTTATAACTGTTCAATAATTATTAGATTTTTCAAAAAGCTCACAAAAAAAGGAAACTTCATTTATGACATATTTTGTGCTGCCGGACGGCAAATTATCGTAACATTGAATTGCTGTAAAAAAAGTGAGATCTTATTACCATGCGAACAAGTGGTATACATTCTAGCGTTCGTTTGGCTATACACTTTGTCCTGGGTTTCGAAGTTGATTTAGACTAGTTTTGATGCTCTGGGTCGAAAATGACCTTGGTTTGCTCCAATCAGGTCAGATTTTTATTACAAGAAATTAAAAAAAAAAAATCAGTTTTTTGTTAAAGATACACATTTTTGCGGATCATCAGCTGATAAACCCCTGACGATTTTTTTCCGTTTTGCTTATGAAATAAAAGTCAGCGTGTTCAAATTCATTCAGTTTTTATTTACTCCGCAAATTTGATACGCATAATTATCATAATATTAGTATAAGAATTAGCGTTCGTGAAACAAAAAGTTCCAGAGTTCAAGTCATAATCAGCATTTCTTACAATTCCCGTGTGCGTGAGCAGCTGCTAGGTGCACTCTCTTCAGTGACCAGCAGTAGCCCGCCAGCATGACTGCGTCCCACCTCCCCTTGTACCTTTTCCTCCATTGGCGGTGTCGCAAAGTGGAACCTATCTCCCTGCTCATCGGTCATTGCCCCAAGGTTTTCGGAAACTTCTCCATGTGTGAGAACGGGAAGTGCATCTTTATACTCATCAAACACCCGAAGTTTTAGGAAGTCCTCTATCATGCACTGATGAGTCTGGCGTGGTTTGCTGTTCCCGGAAGTTGTTTACCGCTCAAGCGATGTTCATGGAGTTTTGGAACTCTGTGTCCTTTATGAACTGCCGTATCTGGCGGTATCTGAAAATGCCGGCCTTCATCTTCTCAATGGTCTGTTAAGGAAATGCTCGGCACATGTAGTTGAAGCACCTCCCATTTTGTCAGAGCGCTGAAACTGTTTCATTATCCCAAGCTTCATGTAGCGGTGCAGGATCAATATCTTATCCCGGTCAACAAGAGGTTCGTTATGATGTTTTCTCACCCAAGGTACTAACTGATCTCGCGCAGGACACTCTTTCTTTACATAGTGCTGGGTTCTATCAAAGATATCCCCATACATATAAAGCATGTGTGCTTCGTGAACCAGAACTTCACTGACCAAGTAGAAAGTTCACCATCTTCAAGTCGACGCAGTTGATCCATTGGTGTTTCTCATATTGGATTTTGTCAGGCACATATTTCACGCTACTTCATATTTCTCTTCAGAGTTGTGAGTTGGCAAGAGGATTAGGCGAACTTGCAACTGTCAATGAGAAAGAGTCGCCAATCTCGCGGATCGTATTGAGGACCGCCGAGTTTATCAAGAAGACCGGCCCATCTCGGCAGTACACGAGTCTTCCTCCTGGCAGAAGTAACCCATGTAGTCCTCATGCCTTCTGCACGGAAGAAAGTATTACGCGCGTCGCCATAAAAGTAAATTTTTCTTTTTTTTTGAGACTAGAGGCCAACGGCTCGGAGGAAGTCTTCAACAAGCTGAGATCCCGAACAGATCATTAAGTTCACATTGTGAGAACGGCTGCGGACCATCTTGTGATTCATACTCCTCTTCTGTATCTCCTCCCTCGTCTGAAGTGGTCTTATCGTCGCTGTCAGGAAACTCTCTGAACGCTGGGCACATGGAATTTCTTCGCAGTAAGCAACTGGACGACGGGCAGATGGAAGTCGAGAGTACTGGAGGCTGTACCGTTCTTCCGGTTGATGCCAGTAGTATTGATAGCGCAGAAGTAACAATCCGATGCATGGTCAAGCGGCTCCCTCTAAACCATCGGAATCCCAAACTTCAGTGGAAGTTTTTCGCCCATACCATTCGCCTTGAAGGTCATTCCTTTGCGTCTTCGCACACCTTGTGCGGTGCCCAGGATTTATCCTGGTAGGTGTGCTTCACAAATCTTGTGATGTTCTTCCTGTCCGCTGAAAGCGTGTATTCTCCACCCAGATGTAGCAGAAAACGTCAGAATTATTCCTGCATGACCGTCAGCATGATATCAATAAAATTGAAAGCAATAGCATGATGCAACTGAGTGCAAACCAGTGAAATTTAGAATCAATTTGATTGGCCTGTTTAACAATCAAGTGCTTGTTGATGCATTAATAATCGAAAAAAGAAAAAAAGTGCGATGTCAGATTGGTGATGGTTTAAATAAATATAATTATCTCTGTTTTTGTAACTGTGATTATTTTGCTGCTAATTTTATGCAACAAATTTAAAGAGATGATTGAACTCAAACCCCTGAAATGTTAAATTGCGTACTATGCTCGTCTGAAGGTAGGTCTAACTGGCTGTATCTCAAAGTTGATCTGAAAGCAAAAATCAATATGATAATTCGGACTCAGAACACAAGAATTAGTCTAAATCAGTTGTGAAACCCCTGACGATTTTTTGGCTGTTGCAATTAATAATGAGATCATAAAGCTGAAGGAAATGAAACCTCAAACAAGTGAGCCTGGACAACTAGGATAATATTTATACCAACTTTGAATAAAATACTAAACACTAATTACAGGAATAAGGAATGAATTACTAAAAAATAAAGGACTTATAGGAGTAAAAAAACCATAAATTAAATCAGACACAGTTTACCATCTATAATTTCTGTACGAAAACTCGGTAGAGTTGGAGGTTAAAAGAAGATGCTGTAAGGAGTGACATGAGAGGAAGAGTGGCGTGGGGTGACATGAGAGGAGGAAGAGTGGCGTGGGAGTGACATTAGGATTGGAAGATGGGAGCGGGGATTTGGTGGCGTGCTTTTTGAATTGAAAATAAGCTCATTATTTTTTGATACCAGAGGCTTTAGTTAAGTTTCTATCTTTTATTTTACTTAACAAACCATTCTTGAAACGAAGACACGCAAACAGAAGACAGACAAATAAGAGAAGACGGAATAAATAGAAAACAGACAAATAGAAGACAGAGGAAGAACGGACAAATTAAAAAAAAGCACCAACCGAGATGGAAAATTGAACTTAATAAAAATTGAAGTAGAATGTCAGTCGAGATGATGACAATTACTACAGTCATGTCCATGTTTACTATGATTGTCAGTTTTTTTTTCTATAAATTCTGTCCATATTCGACCAGTTTTCATTAAGCTCTGTGTGTGTTAGGACGAATTGTATTGTCGGTAAGTTCAAAAAGACAAGTTGTATGTTGGTCATGACAATAGTGTTGACCAATTGATAGACACGAGTGTCAATGAAATTGGTCTGTGTGTGGAGTAGTCAAAGGCAGTTATGTAACCCATTATAGTGCTAAATTAAAGTAATAAAAGTAATTTTAGTTTAATAGAATGCAATACTAAACCCTAATAATTTAAGATTCAATAATAATTTGAGTTTATTTAATGACAAACATCGTTCACGTGATCAAAATGCCACTGGCTGTAAGTCTTATACTAATTACCTGCTTTTTACAATCTAACATTTTCAGCTTTTCTTCTTCTCCAAAAATCCATTATTATATCTTTATTTAGCAACAAATTTGACAAGGAGTCAGAATAAAGTCAAAAATAAAAATATTTTTTCCTGAAATACTTCCTAAAAATAACATTATACTAATAGGAGCCAAAAATAAATTATTTTCCTATCTTTCTTTTCTTAACTTTATTGATCTCTTTTTTTTATTAACTTGATCTCATTTTCATAGGGAATTTTCAATCCACGTATCAATCTGGATTGCACATCACTGATAAAAACGTAGATTTCTCTGAAGCAAACACAATATGTGAAATATGAACAGTGTCATTAAAAAAAATACAAAACAGGCGTCATTATGAGATCAACAATAGATCTGCTAATAGGGAATAGATGTTATGTCTTTTTTAAGGGTGTATGTTTACCTTACAACTATGAACTATTTAGTTATTTATTAAAACCTTCACTTTTTGTCCGGCTACCATTTGGTTATTGAATAATATTTTCTTATTGTATTTTATTTTGTTATCATATTTTTATTTTGTTATCATATTATTTGTTATCATATTATATTTTGTTATCATATTATATTTTGTTATCATATAACATTTTGTTAAAAAAGCATGTTGTATTCAATATATTGGACTTAATATATATTTACATTTGTTAAAATATGGCAATAAATTAATACATAAGCTACAATAAGTTAAATAATATTAAAAAAAAATATTTGTATGATTGAAGAGTTTTTTTTACTTTTAGTGGATTTTAGTAAAAATATTTTGGTTTTTTTATCTAGTTTACAAATGTAATGATAATTATTTGACTTTTACTTAACTGTTGACTATAAAACAGGTTTCTATTTATTGAATGTCTATCTTCTATTTGTTTATTAATTATATCATATTAATAAACTTTCAGAAATGATCAAATATTTTGATTTATCAATTATGTCTATATTTGTGTATTATAAATTGCATATGTGCTTGTTTTACAGGTATAGTTACTATATTACTGTAGAGCCAAATTGTAATATTATCTGCCTTGTTATTGTATATACTCTCATTTATTTTTATTTTTCTGCACCATTTGTCACTGTTGTATGTTGTCTGCATGTATATATTGTCTGCCAAACAGTATATTGTCACCTTACATGTATATATTGTCTGCCAAACAGTATATTATCTATATATATATGTGTCACATCAGCATTATATTATCATATATATATATTATCGCACCAAACAATGCTATTATATATCATATATTATCCCATGCCAAGCAGTATATTATATACTTTTTATAACGCTTATTTGTCTATTATGTATCAATATCCTAATTATTATATATTATCCTATATATTGTATATTATATACCTTTTATAAACGACACATCTATTATACTTACTGTCACTATTATATATAAATATATGTGTATATTACCTACATAATTTATTTATTATCACACTATTGTTTATGTCCCTATATTATACCGTAAGTCTGTCTGTGTGCATTATTACCTGTGCATTTATGTCTACTATTATGTTTACTACCTGTTGTTTATTGACTACCTATTGTATATTGTCTAGCTATTGTATATTACTTTCTGCCTATTTGTTTATTATCTACCAGAATCGATTTATATAAGATACTGGACCTATCTTCAGCTCTGGTTTAGCTAATACATCCAAACAGAGGATAAATCATATGAGCTAATTGCTTAATGCCGGTATTTTCATCCAAACATTGGTTTTCACCAAATCAGCTTGCTGTCTACCTATATTATCTACCTATTGTTTATTATCACCTATTGTATATTCATTTGCCATATTCTTATTAATGTCTGCTAGTACTATTTCTTTCAGTTTTGTCTACCAATAGAATCTTGTTGCTAACTTTATCATCTATTGTATCATTGAATCGATCAAAGTTGGATTCATTTTTATCGTGGACCAAGCATAATATTTCTATGAAAGATGTTTTCGTGTCTATCCTAATCATCCGGTACAACAAGCTTTTATTACAGTTTTCAAATAACGCTCAAAGATCATATTTCTAGAATTTAGAAAGCCTATTGAATGCTGCATCTACAGAGGAATTGCTGTTGATGATGTGTTTTTTTCTTCTATCTGTCTTTTTCATATTTACCATTCTCTCTACTATTTGGACTGTCAGTAAAATGTTTGTCACAGTTTTTTTGTTTTCTGTAAAACATTATGAAATGAATTGAATCAAAGAGTTAGTGAAGAATAGTACTTTGAATCTGTAAATCGTATAATTGTAGTTAGAATATTCGTTGTACTGTAAAAAAGAGCGTAATTGATAAATGATTTTCCTCACACTGACTATTGTTTCACAAAACTCATTCTAAAGTCAAGAAAAATAAATACTGTGGCTTTTTAAACAATTAATTTACATAACATACCACTTTGGATGAACGTCATACACCAATTTTGAGCTCTTCTGATATGGATTAAGCCATACACATATTGTGAGTTCTTATGTCTATATTGGTGAGTCCTTATGTATCTTATATTGGTGAGTCCTTATGTATCTTATATTGGTGAGTCCTTGTGTATCTTATATTGGTGAGTCCTTATGTATCTTATATTGGGTAGTCCTTATCGCGTCCACACTTTACAACTTTGATATCGTGATCTTAAGTTTAAAAAAAACTTTTAGAAACAAGTTTCATCCTAACAATATCACTTAGCTTGGCTCTCTATCCTCTGAGAGACATGCGAAGGATGGTAATGTAGTATTACAGTTTTCTTAGCACTCGAGCCCTCTGTATTTCACTCAGAATTTGTGGCAGATTAAATGACAGACTGAGGAAGATGAGAGAAGAGAGAGAAGTCATATATATGTGTGAAGAAGAGAGCAATAAATAGCAGCATAAATATGATTGAGTCTCAGTGACAATAGAGAGATGAATAGAGGGAATGGGCGGAGTGAATAGCGGGATAGAATAGAGAATGAATAAGAGGAATGAATAGAGTAATAAATAGCCTTGGAATGAAAAGCGGAATTAATAGCGGAATGAATGAGGAATGAATGGCCCAGATGAATAGCGGAATGAATAGAGGATTGAATAGAGGAATGAATAGAGGAATGAATAGCGGAATGAATAGAGGAATGAATAGAGGAATGAATAGCGGAATTAATAGAGGAATGAAGATAGCGGAATGAATAGGGGAATGAATAGCCCGGAATGGATAATGAAGGAATGAATAGCGGAATGAATAGTGATATGAATAGCGGAATGAATAGACGAATGAATAGAGGAATGAATAGACGAATGAATAGAGGAATGAATAGAGGAATGAATAGCGGAATGAATAGAGGAATGAATAGAGGAATGAATAGAGAATGAATAGCGGAATGAATAGAGGAATGAATAGAGGAATGAATAGTGGCATGAATAGCGGAATGAATAGAGGAATGAATAGAGAAATGAATGAAATTGTCCTGAATAACCCGAATTGAATAGAGGAATGAATAGAGGAATGAGTAGCGGAATGACTTAATACAAACACACTGAGGTGTATGATATAGATTTGACACAAACACACTGTAGAGGTGTATGATATAGACTTGACAAAACACACTGTAAGTGTATGATATAGACTTGACACAAACACACTGAAGAGGTGTATGATATAAATTGACACAAACACACTTTAGAGGTGTATGATGGCTGTACAAACACACTGTAGAGGTGTATGATATAGACATGACACAATCACACTGTAGAGGTGTATGATATAGACATGACACAATCACTGTAGAGGTGTATGATATAGACTTGACACAAGCCACACTTTCAACTGAGGTGCATGATATAGACTTGACACAAACACACTGTAGAGGTGTATGATATAGACTTGACACAAACACACTGTAGAGGTGTATGATATAGACATGACACAATCACACTGTAGGGTTGATGATATAGACTTGACACAAACACTGAAGTGTATGATATAGACTTGACACAATCAGGTCTGCGGGAGTATCACACGAGACAAAAAAATTGCAATTATTACAGTAAACATGTCATGATAAAAAGTTAATACAAATTTTGCCGCGTTCACCCCCATAGTCAGGAACAAAAAAAAAAATATACGCATTGTCAGTTTTACTAAAAACAAACCATTTCGGAGTGCATTCAGAAACATATTATTATTTTCGACCGAGTTCACTACTTGCCATTTTCCTGCAGTAATAAAAAAGTTATTTCCAATAGTCAATTAGCAAATAGTAAAATGATAAATTATTTAAAATATTTTAAAGACTTCTGTATTTATATTTATTATTTATACATTCGAAGTGACTATTTGGACCCGGGTCCCAATAAACTCCGATTGTTATTCGGACCCGGTCCCAATAAAGTCCGATTGTTTAATGATTGTTATTCGAACCCGTGGCAAATATGCATGCGCACATCTATAGACGGAACCCGAAAAAAAATAATACATAGTCCGTTTAGTCGGAACCTTAGCCACTACAGCCAACGATTAAATAATACAATTCAAACAACTATCATAAATAAACAAAAAAAAACAATAATAAAGTTTATATATAGCTAAGCTAAGTGCATATTTGCTCCGAATAACAATCGGACTTAATTGGGATCCGGGTCCCGAATAGCCACAGCCTTATAAATGTATCTACTCTATTTCAGCTATTCTGTTTATAATAAGTGGTATGCAAGCGACCATTTTTGTTTTTTAGTATATTACATATTCGTGGTCAAAATAATATACGAAATGACGCGTTCTTATTGTCGTCGAAGTAAAATTTTTTTTAAATGATTGATACAATTATTCTATGAAATAAAAATGTTTTAACTTTTATATTTAACAAAATAATATGCCATTAAAAAAATTTCGGAGGGTAAACAAGATTGGCGAACACAAAACGATTCCCGATAAAATATTTCTTGTGACGATGACGTGGACGCTATCATTTGAATGTTGTTACTGTTGTGGCGTTCGTAAAACATGACAACATTTCAAATTGTTGGAGGCAAAACCATTGAAACATTTTTTTTTGAATTTTAAAGAAGCTAAAAAGAAATTCTGTAAAAAAAAAATTGCGAGCCGAGGCCGCCAGATTTTTCGGCTCTGGCTCCGACTCCAGCACAGAAATTAGCGGCTCCACGGCTCCTCGTCTCAGCTCCAGCTAGCCTGGACACAAACACACACACACACTTTAGGGGCTGTAATATAGACTTGACAAAGCTCCACTGTAGAAGAATATGCTATATACTTGACACAAACACACACTTTAAAGTGTATGATATAGACTTGACACAAACACACACTTTAGAAGTGTGTGATATAGACTTGACACAAACACACTTCAAGTGTGTGATATGAGCTTTTGACACAAACACACACTTTAGAAGTGTATGATATAGACTTGACACAAACACACTCTTTAGAAGTGGATAATATATACTTGACACAAACACACACTTTAGAAGTGTGTGATATAGACTTGACACAAGCACACTTTAGAAGTGTGTGATATGGGCTTGACACAAGCACAGACTGAAGTGTGTGATGGGCTGTACAAGCACACCTTCAGAAGTGTATGTTATAGACTTGACACAAACACACACTTTAGAAGTGTGTGATATATACTTGACACAAACACACACACTTTAGAGAGTGTGTGATATATACCAAACACAAACACACACTTTAGAAGTGTGTAGTATATACTTGACACAAACACACACTTTAGAAGTGTATGATATATACTTGACACAAACACACACTTTAGAAGTGTATGATAAAGACTTGACACAAACACGCTGAAGTGTGTGATATAGACTTGACACAAACACACCCTTCAGAAGTGTATGATATATACTTGACACAAACACACACTTCAGAAGTGTGTGATGTGAACAATTTGTGCACACTCTTTAGAAGGTGGGTAATATATGCATGACACAAACACACTCTTTAGAGGAAGTGTGTGATATGGGCTGACACAAACACAGACTTCTGAAGTGTGTGATATAGACTTGACACAAACACACACTTTAGAGTGTATGATATAGACTTGACACAAACACACTCTTTAGAAGTGTATGATATAGACTTGACATGTGTTATCGAACTGGTCCTTCTTTGTATATTTAATGAATTGATGATATTTATCTCTTAAGAACTTTAAAATCAATACTGGAAAGTGTTGGCAGTGTCCTCTTTTATCCCCACCATGATAGTGAATTGAACATGAGTCGTATTATGTGGTGAATGGACGACAGGAGTTGGAACACATATTGTTGAAATCCAACCACAGTACCACCCATTTTACCAGTTGTAATATTTGTCGCTGTGATGTTTATTAGAAATAGTCTTTCTCCATTGTCTTTTATCCTGGTATTGATCTATTAGAGCGTAAATCTAGAGACACACATACAAACGTGCACTAGGTGACTAGGAAATTATTTACAATGTGAGAATCATTACAAGTTTTAGCAGATGTCAGCACCACAATATATTTTACAACTTGAGTTCATCTGTAATACTTACTGATATTTAACAAACAATAATTGTTTGGCGACAGCCATAACTACATTGTTTCAAATGTAACAGTTTTAAAAAACATACATGAATTTATAGGATAATATGACACTGTAAAGTCTCTATTGCCTGTCCCAGTTGTATTTTGCAATTATTTCACCACACATATGTCCACTCATAATGTATGACTAATATACTTATTTATCTGACATAAATATATATCAAAAATCAAATCAAAACCAACATAAAACTTACCTGGATCATGTACTTTATAAAAATGTCAAATCCAACGTGTTCACCACACAAGAATAAATCTTTAATACAAAGGAAAAAATATGTTCTTGGACAATTAACCGAATAGTCCTTTTAATATTTCTAGAATGAATTGGCCCTTGAGTCATTTAATCGTGATAGTATATAAACAAAATAATTTAGTTTAAAAGAATACAAAAAGAACTAAGTCAATTCACCAGTCACACACAACAAAACTACATATCGCGAACCCATTTCTCACTAGATAATGTAGCTGCTACAAAAAAAAAACTGCCGTTGTGAAATTAATAACACAATTTTTTTCTTTCTCAAATAGCCGTGAATTAGGCTGTCATTGACGTCATATAGCAGCAGAAGCCAGGAGGTGAAATTATTGAGTGATCAACGCGAGTACTGATACACAGGGCGCGTGCCGCTATGTGTGAGTGTCTGTGAAGCTGCAGGTGATGGTACCGGGTCAAGGGGCGGGAGACATATTGACGTCTCTTAACCGATGACGTCGTGGAGAGTGAGCGCAGAAAGTTCTCCGGGAGCCGTGGCGGTGGGTGGAGAGAGAGCTAGAAAGTTCCCCAGGGCCGTGGTGTTGGGTGGAGGATGTTCCGGTAAACTTTAATATTACATACATGCTACAGGCAATAAATATTCAGCTGCTGTACAAATATTTTCATTGTATTGTTTAATTAGCTAAGGCTATTGGGCCCGAGATGCCCGTTTTACTGGAGGTAAGGCACGAATATTTATTATTTATACCTACCATAGATAGGGGGACGAAGTGAAAGGAGCCCCCTCAAAACAATTTCCCAGTGGGCCCACAATGTGTTATAGTAAAACGTTTTATTTTATGGTAGTAATACACTGTGATAAGTAGTGTGATACTTTCTCTGATACATTGTGTGATACTTTCTCTGATACATTGTGTGATCTCTGATACATTGTGTGATACTTTCTCTGATACACTGTGTTCAAACTATCTATGTATTATTACTATCTACTGCTAGAACTATATTTCTTCAGGCCTCTACCATCTTAAAACTTTGTACTTTCTCAAAACTATCTATTTTCTTAAATCTATCTACAATCTTAAAAGTATCTACATTACATAGGACTATCCAGTATTTGTTAAGGATAATATTGGAGCTATAGAGTATAGAGAAAGTTTTAGAATTCGACTAAAAAAACAACATCATATATAATAAAACAGGGCAGGAGAGCCGGTGTCGGTGTCGGTGTCGGCAGTTTTTGCCGGTGTCGATGTCGGCATTTGTACTTTGCGCGGTGTCGAGTGTAGGCATTCGTACTTCGTCCGGTGTCGGTTCGGTGTCGGCGCAAAAACTTGCTAAAAAATACTAGAACTTTATTGAAATAATCCAGAACAACATCTGATGGTTCTTAGCCAATCTTTAACTAAGCCATCCAGAACAACATCTGATAGTTCTTAGCCAACCTTTAATTAAAATAATCCAGAACAACTGACAATCTTTAAAGTGTTCTCAGAAGTTCTTCTTTTTCTTTAAAGAAATATATTATTTTTCAAGCGAGATTCTCTACAGTACAACGACTTGTCAACATTGACAGAATTGTTACTGAAAGCAGATAAGAAGACTATTGGCTATATTTCACTCTGTTATTCAACTCAATCAGTGTAAATCATGAAATGTTTGGTTGCATCTATATCAATATCCATGTTGGAGAAAGATTACACACAAACCTATTCAAGTCTTTAAGAACCTCAAAGAATAGTCTGTTTCAAATGTTCCTATTATCAAAAGTTAGCTCACAACTAACACTCTTCACAGCTTAATCTCTCAGCCATAATGAAAAATTACCAATTTAGTCACAATGGCACGCGTATGTTCATAAAAGCCAAGTATTGAGCGCCATGTTTGAGCATAAGCCTACACATTAATGAGAACTTATTAAATGTAGCAAATTGGCCACTTCAGATTTACTATAAAAATAACATCCCGCATACTGTGGCATATCTTGAAGTAGACAAAGCCGCTTTTGTTACTTCAACGTATTCACTTCAGCTACTCTTAATATTGTCCATATCTAGTGTTTTTCGTGGGCTTTTCAATGTTACATGTACAACTGATATACAATTAGACGTGCATCTTCAAATATAGTATGAGATATATACAGGGAAAAAATACTGATTATCTCCTTGCCCCCCCCCCGGTGTCTGTGTTGGCGGCTGATATAATATTTTTGCCGACACCCCCCTGTAATAAAAGGCGAAGTGTGTTATCTGTTCCACAAATAGTATTTGATAAAGTTATCACGGTATGGAAAAACCGTTGCTATAAATAATCTATGACGTCAGTTCCCGATGTTTCATTTTTATTTTGCAGGAATGGGAACGCCGTCACTATAAATCAAAAATCCTCTCACATGACGTCATTTCCCGATGGTACTTTTTTTTTTTATTTTGCTACTAATAATGCCAGTCTGAACTTGCGCGCAGGTGCTGTATCTTTTTACCACATCAACTTGCCTTTGTGCTGCAGAGTGGCATAATAAAGTAGTTATTTTTAGAAAAAAAAAATGCTCTATTGTCCCCGTTTTGTCTGTCTGTCCGTCATCACCTAGATCTCAACAACTATAAGTCCTAGACCAATGATGTATATATCATTTTGTAGGTCTTGGCCTGCCATGTGTGCAGCAAAAGTGCATTCCAGCTATAGAACCTCTGAGGGCCGAAAAGGGGGCGTATTAAGTACCGTTTTTACTATATAAGCTATATTAACAAAGGAGCGCCCTATATCTCAGCAACCACATAAGTCCTAGACCCATGATGTGTATATCATTTTGTAGGTCTTGGCCTGCCAAGTGTATATCAAAAGTCCATTTTGCGATCTGACCTCTCAGGGCCAAAATATAAGAGTTTCTTATGTACCGTTTTTGCTTATATTTTAAATATAAATAATAAAAGCTAATCAAAGGGGCGTAATCATTTTTTTTGTAATAGTTATTCAACATGATTACTTCCCTCTCTAAATTTATCAAAATCCATATGCGTGGAGCAATATTTATGGCTGTAACCCGGAAAAAAATACGGATTTCGTCCGGCTTAACCGTAGCCACTATGTACACGAAAAATACTCTAAAATGTCCTTTTCCGAAACGAAAAAGACTTAAATTGCTTGTTTACTTTTCAGTTCATTGTTATAAAAGCTTTTTAATGCTTCGTTTTGATTTTAATATTGAGGAATTAAGGGAAAACGTAACGGATAACATAAATTAGCACCCATATCTTTATCTAATGGTGTTTGGTTTTGTTTGGTTGGTTAGTTTGCTTTGGTTGATTTGGTTGATTGATTTGGTTTGTTTGGTTCATTGGTTAGCTGGTTTGGTTTGTTGGTTTGTTGGTTGTTTGGTTTGATCGGTTGGTTCGGTTTGTTTATTTGCTTGGTGTTTGGTTTGTTTTTTGGTTGGTTAATGTTTACGGGTAAAACGTAATTGTGACATATAAAATGTAGGTCATTTCTGCACAAGTAAGTATTGAATAAAACGAGGAACAAAAAACTTTATTTGAACGTTAATGATTCTATCAGTAAGCAGACTGTTTGTAGTTTGAGTTGCCAATCATCACTCGCTCACAACTATTGTTTTGTGGTTGTTGACAGCTGAGTTTAATTGTATTGAAATAAGGACGAGACTTGCTGTTTAAAAAAAATGGCCGTCTGTTATCTATTGTGATTATGTATTAAGATATATTGTGAATGCTATTTTGTTTTTGTGTGCACATTATTTCAAAAAAAATTTATAAAGTAGAAAATTTCACCCGTCGTTCGACGGGCTAAAATCTTGTTTAGTATATTTGTACAAAATATATAACAGTAAGTATCATTATAGCCCAACTTGTCAAAGAGACTATTTAGGTATAACACGTTGCTATATTCAAACAAAAACTAAATTCAAACTACGTATTTTAAATCATCAGACGAACACACCTACAAAAATTGTAGTTCTTATTGCGATCACAACTGGATTTACTCCAGTCCTAGTTATATATAAACGCAGGAGCGACCAATATACCTTTTTACCGATAGTCGATACCGATATTTTCCCCAGCATTTTTACCGATACAGATACCGATACCGATATTTTTTTTAATGAACAACAATGCCAAACACGTGTATTTCGTGCTACGGCTAATGACGTATGTCAGCCCCTTCCCACCTTCCTGTCATATTTTGTAACACTTCGCCCACACGTAAGTCTTGTTTCCCCCCCCCCAAATTCCCATCCCCAAAAAATACACACAGATGTTCACTAATTGTATCATTCAAGGTCATACATTAGGAGTAAAAATGCAATCCTATTGTTTCAAGGTCATATCGCTGATGCAATTTTTGTGGACGTGACAATTTCTGTGTACGGGTTTTTTCCTTTTTTTAAATCTTGTCTGATCTAGTTATAGAATTGGGTTATTTACGGATTTTTTTCTGCAACTCTGTTGTGAAAAAAACAATGTATCGGCAGTCAAAACAGCCGGTCTGATAGTTAACTCTGATGCCAATATCGGTTTCGACTATCGGTCGCTCCCCCTACAAGAATTGGTCGATCCGATGTCAACCGATGGTGCCAATATCAGTCCGATACCGTGCCGATCCGATTATCGGTCGCCCCTAATAAACACAAACCTACACGCATGTAGATTCAATGTACAGTCAGGACGGTCTTAAAATCTCTATTTGTTTTCTGAGAAAATCATTGTGTTGGGACCCATCAAATCATTGTGTTAGGACACATCAAATCATTGTGTTGGGACACATCAAATCATTGTGTTGGGACACATCAAATCATTGTGTTGGGACCCATCAAATCATTGTGTTCGGACATCAAATCATTGTGTTTGGACACATCAAATCTCATTGTGCTGGGACCCATAAAATCATTGTGTTGGGACACATCAAACAAACAATTAACAAAAAAAGGCGAATACACTGAGATAATTAGAAATAGTGTTTTATAGAGCATTTCGGCGTGACGTCAGAGTGTAATGCATTATAAACAAGATGTTTTTAGAGCATTTTCGAAAAATGCTCTATTGTCCCGTTTTGTCTGTCTGTCTGTCTGTCTGTCATCACCCCTAGATCTCAACAACCATGGAAGTCCTAGACCCATGATGTATATATCATTTTGTAGGTCTTGGCCTGCCAGAAAATGACTTTTTTCCATTGCACTGATCTGACCTCTCAGGGCCGTAAAGAGACCTTATAAAGTACCGTTTTTGCTATATAAGCTATATTAATAATGGAGCGCCCTATATCTCAGCAGCCATAAGTCCTAGACCCATGATGTATATATCATTATGTAGGTCTGGCCTGCCATGTGTAAATCAAAAGTTTATTTTGCGATAGGACCTCTCCGGGATGACCCGGGCTAGGGCTCTAAAGGGCTTATATATTATATATAGTTTATAAGCTAAACAAAGGGGCGAAATCATTATTTATTTTTGTAACAGTTATTTAACATGACTTACTTCCCTTACTTTTTATAAAACCCATAATCAATGACAACTTTGCATTTACAAATATTTACTGAAAGATATACGTACTGATACATAATACGAAAAGTAGCCTAACACGTCCTGTGTCCAGAATGGAACAGGCTTAGATTGCTTGTTTTCTATTTTGTATTGTTTGTATAAACTAATAAGTTGTGTTCATAGTGTGACATGCATGACTAAAAGAAATATTTTGTTTATATTTTGTTATATGTTTATACAATACAAATATTAAGATTGGAATTCGAAACAGAATCTAACATTCTTATTTACTTTTATTTAAAATAGTTTATTTTGAAAAACATTCATTATAAATTTATCTTATTCACTTTATCTAATGGCATCTATGATTTTGAACGTCCCAAAAAAAAAATTTCAAATGTTTATCGTTATTTAATTGTTTATTTAGTACCAAGTGGATTCAGATTGCAATGTAAACATTTAAAATGGTGTATACTCCTGAGGCCAACTGATAAGTACATTAAGTTACCATTTTACATGCAAGCACAATGCAGTGTAGTTTTATGATGTCAGTACATTGTGTAAAAGTACAATCCTGTGTAGTTTGATGATGTCAGACATTTGCGTACAAAGCACAATGCAGTGTAGTTTGATAATTTCAGAATATTTCTGTACATCATATGACGTCTCAATGTTTATACTTTTCATAATTTTAATAACGAATTTTGTATACACAAATATCTTCAATGATTAATGTTAATAAGAGTGAATCGTTATATAAATATACCCAGCTGATACTTTATATTTTGTTCAATCTCTTCCTCTCTCTGTATTAATTCGTCTAAATTTACTCCTGGCACCCCACCCCCCCCCGTCCCCCGACTTTTTGATTACTATTATTTTTCTCTCTCTGCTCTCTCCCCCACCTCTCTCTTTCCTTTTCTCTCCCTCTCTCTAACGTTATCTTTCTTTCATACCTCCGAATGGTAATTTATCATTAAATAAGATATGTGAAACAAAATGTACAGCCCATTAAACTGACCACCAGCTGAGTTACCGACTCTCCACTGGTCATCCATCTAACCATGTGATGCTTCAGCAGAACAGACCATTAGGGAGTTATCGTGTTGTCCTGAAGATAATTAGGTGGAACTTTATTCTGGCCATCTTCATCTGGACAGTCACCCTCTCACTTCATCTATACTGTCCACAACATCTCACTTCACCATTCCTGTCACCACTTCTCACTTCATCTATACTGTCACAACATCTCACTTCACCATTTCACTGTCACCACCACTTCTCACTTTATCTATACTGTCACAACTTATCTCACTTCACCATTCCTGTCACCACTTCTCACTTTATCACTCCCTGCCAACGCTTCTCAACTCATCTGTTCTATCACCACATCACACCATTTTAAAGGTAATTCCGTCTACATTTCTGAATGCTATCAGTCTTTACATACACCAACAACGTGCGACGACTAACAAACATTTATAACTGTCATTTCTTAATTCTAATTTGTCTCTTTCAACTACCGTCCCTTTTCTAAGAAAAAATGAACTTAGCGCCCCATCCAGTGGCGTAAATGGGGGTGGCTTTTGAAAGGGACAGTCGATCCGGGCGACACTTTGTTTTCTGCCGGAAGGAGTGGTATATTGGGTATTATGTGACCTATGAACCCAGAATACGAACTAAATTTACATGAAATTGTTCAAATTCAGAAGTCGTTTATGTTCCGCATAATTTCTTTCTCTCTATAAAATGAATGATTTCACATAATTAACACTTTCTTACTTCTGACGCTCTAGGGGAAGGCGGCATTTACCAAACTTAAAGGGATAAATCTGATGCCCAAGGGAAGGGCGGCATACGTCAAACTGAAATACAATGATACCTAGTAATGCATGCAAATTTTTGTATCAAGATCGTTAACATTTTAAAATCAGTCAATCTTCCGAATCAATTACCCCCCCCCCCACCACCTTATAAGTTTTATAACATGGATAGATTAATTTCTGTATTTAAACAACATGTTGATATTAGGGCTGTTGATTGACTGCAATTAACGCGTAATTAAGGCGTTAAAAATATGCGATTAAATTTTTTAACGCTAACACTAAATGCGTTACATTTTTACCAAATGCTGTTATTACAGAGTTGCGGGAAAATATGAAGAAAAAAAACAGTAAATAACAAAAAGGGTATGTAATCAAGGGAAATAGATAAAAAAATAGAAAAAAATAAAAAAATATCCGAATGCAGGAACTGTCACGTTTACAATCTTGGTAGCTTTATGACCTTGAAGAATATAACTGTCATTTCTTAATTCATAATTTGTGACCATGAATGATACAATTACTGAACATCTGCAGTCGCGTGCCATTATTTGATTGCCAGGCGCCATGTGTTTTAAAGAAACAATGGATGGATGGATTTGTCGCAGGATTTTCCATAAAAACATCAGATTTTATGAGCGAAATTCCCCCTAAAATGATCCGATTTTCCCCATCCCCAATTAGCCCAAGGCTTTCACCAACTCATGAATAATCTCATTGCCCACAATAAATGGGGCGATTTTACTTACTTTGGGAATCACTGCACTAGAGAAAGAAATATGTTTGTATTTAATTAAAAAAAAAAAAGATAAATTCGCATTTTAATTAGTCCAGCTAAATATTTATTCTTTACTTTTTCGGCCAATATTGTAAATAGATTATCTAAATAAAAAACTAAAAATTGGGAGATATTTACTTTTGTTCTTAATAGTTACTTTTTTGTCTGTGACAAGCAGCAAGTCATACAGGTGATTTTTTCGTTTATTAAATACGCCAATCTTAACAATTCTCTTCTTTCTGTAATGGGTTGGGAATATTTATTGTATGTTGCTTTCCATGTGCGTCATAAATCACAATCTAAGATGTCTCTTTATGTATGAACATCTCATGACGTCACTACAAGACGGATCATTGATTTTTTCCCCTTCATTCTGCTTGACACTCCATGTTGAGAAAGTTCCATTGTTATGTTGAGTCTTAAAGATATTTCACACAAGCCTAATGCGAAGACAGAGACAAATGTTTTCTTTCTTCTTCTTTTTCACTATAGAGTTATACGTGGGACTGGTAGTGTTAAGTTTGTTTATTGATAGCAAGCTTTTGAGTGTGTTACTGGTGTGTCTGTGTGTGTGTGTGTGTTGGTGAGATATTATGGGTGTGTCAGTAGTGATGTGTGGGAGTGAGATATTATGGGTGTGTTAGTTGAGTGGGAGTGAGATAGTATGGATGTGTCGCTTCAGTGTATGTATGAGAATGAGATAGTATTGGTGTGTCAGTAGTGTATGTGTGGGAATGAGATAGTATAGTTGTTTCATTAGTGTATGTGTGGGAGTGAGATTTTATGGGTGTCTTAGTTGTTTGGGAGTGAGATAGTATGGGTTTGTCATTAGTGTATGTGTGCTGCGATCGAGATAGTATGGGTGTGTCAGAGTATATATGTGGATGTGAGATTATATGGGTGTGTCAGTAGTGAATTATTAGGGAATGAAATAGTATGGGTGTGTCATTAGTATATGTAGTTAGGTGAGATAGTATGGGTGTGTCATTTATGTGTGGGAGTGAGATAGTATGGGTGTGTCATTAAAATATGTGTGGGAGTGAGTTAGTATGGGTGTGTCATTAGTATATGTGTGGGAGTGAAATAGTATGGGTGTGTCATTAGTATATGTGTGGGAGTGAAATAGTATGGGTGTGTCATTGGTATGTGTGGGGTAGTAGTATGGGTGTGTCTGTTAGTATATGTGTGGGGAGTGAAATATTATGGGTGTGTCATTTTATGTGTGGGAGTGAGATAGTATGGGTGGTCAGAGTATATATGTGGATGTGAGATTGTATTTGTGTGTCAGTAGTAAATTTGTGGGCGTGAGATAGTATCGTTGTGTCTTTAGTATATGTGTGGGAGTGAGATAGTATAAGTGTGTCATAGTATGCGTGTGGGAGTGAAGTAGTATGGGTGTGTCATTAGTATATGTGTGGGAGTGAAATAGTATGGGTGTGTCATTTTTATGTTTTAGGGAGTGAGATGTGCATACATATATGCATGCATTTTATGTGTGGGAGAGATAGTATGGGTATGTCATTAGTATATGTGTGGGAATTGAAATATTTTGAGTGTGTCATTTTTTATGTGTGGGAATAAGATAGTATAGGTGTGTCATTTTTTATGTGGGAGGAATTGAGATAGTATGGGTGTGTCATTTTTTATGTGTGGGAATTTTGATATTATGGGTGTGTCATTTTTTATGTGTGGGAGTGAGATTGTATGGGTGTGTCAGTAGTGAATTTGTGGGCGTGAGATATTATCGTTGTGTCATTAGTATATGTGTGGGAGTGAGATAGTATGGGTGTGTCATTAGTATATGTGTGGGAGTGAAAATAGTATGGGTGTGTCATTAGTATATGTGGTAAAGTGAAATAGTATGGGTGTGTCATTAGTATATGTGTGGGAGTGAGATAGTATGGGTCTGTCATTTTTTATGTGTGGGAGTGAGATAGTATGGGTGTGTCATTTTTTATGTGGGAGTGAGATAGTATGGGTGTGCCATTTTTATGTGTGGGAGTGCGATATTATGGGTGTGTCATTTTTTATGTGTGGGAGTGAGATAGTATGGGTGGGTCAGAGTATATATTGTATTTGTGTGTCAGTAGTAAGTTGTGGGCGTGAGATAGTATCGTTGTGTCTTTAGTATATGTGTGAGTGTGGAATATTATAAATGTGTCATTAGTATATGTGTGGGAGTGAAATAGTATGGGTGTGTCTTAAGTATATGTGTGGGAGTGAAATAGTATGGGTGTGTCATTTTTATGTGTGGGAGTGAGATAGTATATGTCTGTCATTTTTATGTGTGGGAGTAGAATGAGTATGGGTGTGTCATTTTTTTTATGTGTGGGAGTGAGATAGTATGGGTGTGTCATTTTTTATGTGTGGGAGTGAGATAGTATGGGTGTGTCATTTTTATGTGTGGGAGTGAGATAGTATGGGTAGGTCATTTTTTATGTGTGGGAGTGCGATATTATGGGTGTGTCATTTTTTATGTGTGGGAGTGCGATATTATGGGTGTGTGTCATTTTTTTTGAGTGGGAGTGAGATAGTATGGGTGTGTCAGTAGTGAATGTGTGGGCGTGAGATAGTATCGTTGTGTCATTAGTATATGTGTGGGAGTGAAATAGTAATGGGTGTGTCATTTTTGTGTGGGAGTGAAATAGTATGGGTGTGTCATTTTTTATGTGTGGGAGTGAGATAGTATGGGTGTGTCATTTTTTATGTGGGAGTGAAGATAGTATGGGTGTGTCATTTTATGTGTGGGAGTGTGATGACTATGGGTGTGTCATGTTTTATGTGTGGGAGTGAGATAGTATGGGTGGGTCGTTATTGAATGTGTGGGAGTGAGATGGTATGGATGTGTTTGTGGTTGTTGTGTGCTTGAGATGGTGTGGGTGTGCTTGTAGTTTATTTGTGTGCTTGAGATGGTATGGGTGTGTTTGTAGTTTATGTGTGTGCAGAGATGGTTTGGGTGTGTTTGTAGTTTATTTGTGTGCTTGAGATGGTATGGGTGTGTTTGTAGTTTATTTGTGTGCTTGTGATGGTATGGGTGTGTTTGTAGTTTTATTTGTGTGCCAGAATGGTATGGGTGTGTTTGTAGTTTATTTGTGTGCTTGTGATGGTATGGGTGTGTTTGTAGTTTATTTGTGTGCTTGAGATGGTATGGAGTGTGTTTATGTCTGAGGACCCTAGTGTGTGTGTATGTCAGGGTTATGTTGGTTGGTTTATGGGTGAGATGTGGCAGTGGGATTTTAGAGATTCATGTTGGGGCATAACTGTGTTTCTTTTTATGTGCAGTGAACGCTCGTGTGATAATTAGTGTAGAGGGGATGCCATGAAATTATGTATGTGGAAGTGTCCACATATTGGACTCCACAGTCACATGAAATCCTGCACGTGTAAAATAGCCAGACATGGCTCATGAATCATTCTGATGTAATCATGTATTAATGATCTATTACAATGGACACTTGTCGGTGTAAGCGGAACTGCACCTTTCAGCGGCGTATAAAGAGTCTACGCCATAATGCTATAAATTGGTGGATAGAATATGTTAAAATTTATAATATAAAACCATGTTTCTATAATTTGGTGGATAGAATATTAAAATTTATAATATAAAGCCATCTTTCTATAATTTGGTGGATAGAATGTGTTAAAATCAATAATATAAAATCATGATGTTATGAATTGGTAGATATAATATGATAATATCGATAATATAAAAGCCATGATACTCTGAGTTTGAGGATAGAATATGTCAATATCTAATAATATAAAGCCCTGTTACTATGAATGGAGGTGTATAGAATATGTTAATATCGATAATATAAAACCATTATACTATAAGTTATAAGATAGAATATGTTAATATCGATAATATAAAAATTTACATATTTCAATTTATTTTCTTTCTCTGACTCTTTTTCTATCTCTCTCCATTCTCTTCTCTTAATCCAACTAACGTATGCAATGTATTTAACACATCCTTGCACCCTGTTAATTCACTCAGTCCCAATCAATTCTCAAAATGTACGCAAATGTGTATTTCCAAGGGGTCAGTATTATTACCACATTATGAAGGAAGTCCATAATAAATAAAACCAGCACCGTCTAAATTAATTGTTTGTCGTCTTACTCATCATGACACTGGTAAGACTGACCATAAATATCCTCACATTGGCAGACTGACCTCTTACTCATCTTCACACGGGTAAGGCGAATTCTAGTTAGCAGCTATTTAATTTTATTTAAAAAAAAAAACATACAAAGAACCAAACAAACGGTAAAAAGAAAAAAAGATAAAATGTGGAGATCGATTCAGGGACCCTAAGGTTGAAAGTGAGAGCACTTTACCACTCGACCATCCATGTATTCAAAAACATAAAACGTTGTTCTAGGTGGCCAAAAATTAAGAAAGCCAATTGAATTTTTTGTGTTTGACAAAAAATATCAAATTAACTAATTATTTGTTTGCACATGTGCCATAACCTTTGTTTTAATATTCATATTATAATTTACTTTGATTTAAACAAAGAGATGTTGTCAAGGTAAAAGGGAGTGCTAGGTGATTTATTTTTTATTTTTGTATTCTAATAGTTCAAAATGTTGGCAAAATGGTCTAAGTATTTACGGCCTAAAATAGCTTTATGTAGTGTAACGTGTACCGGTGACCTAAAGGCCTTCATTTTAAAGATACAAACTTAAAAACATTTTAACAATTTTGAATGAAATCAACATCTCAATAGTGATATTTGTATTGTGAATGTGTATATATGAGCTGCTGCACTAAATAATGTTTTATCAAATAAAAATTTATCAATTTACAATACGTCAGGATCGTCAATTTTTAAGAAAGGAGACAAATAACGTGACAGGAAGATGGTCTTCAACGACTGCCTGGCACTATCTTTGCATGTCTTATTGTTAAAGCAAACAGGACCATAAACCTTCACAATATACGTTGAAAGTTCTTGTAGTTCAAATGACGGATACATCGTTGTAATATACAAATGAAGTATTCTGTTCGCCGTTGTTAACCAGCGTGCATTAGACTATTTGCTAGGTGCGCGGCGAGCAGATCATTGAAACAGTTGCCTCCAATTACAGTTTGACAGAATCCCAGAAGATATACTTGATCTGTGCTAACATCATCACGCTAGGTGTAGAAGTCAGCATCTATCCTCTTGAAAGCAACAGGTGGAAGAACTTCACAACTCTGAATTGCAACTCCAATAGGACCTAAAATTCCGCGAGGACCAGTTGTTGGACCATCGAGGTGTGTGATTAAATGCCGAAGTGGCCATTCATCCGCATGCAACTGACATAGCTATTGAACGGGCTTATTCAATTTTTCTTCTATAAACCGTATGAATCCACCTTTGGAACTGTATTGCTTGCTGTACATCGCAACCAATAACCAATAACGTGTCTATGCTGATTATTATTGTTTTGGACAAAAGCTCAAACATACTTTTGACAACAGCTGCAGCGACACTTTGTTCTTCCAAAACTGTTTTACGGCGATTCTTTGATTCTATTTGCTTTTTTACAACCGTTTTGTCTTTTCGTCCATCAAAAAATAATCCCTGCAGGTTATCCAGTGTCTTTTTGGCAAGTTTAATTATTTTTCTTTCTCTTCTCGCTTGTTTCAATCTATTACACTTGTTATAGTTTGTTCTTTGCTAAATCCAGCATCTTCTAAACTTGCTGTAGTTATTTGCGGCACCTGCTCTGTCTGAAATTACATATCTGTCGCAAGTCTGTGCAACATTTGCGACACTATACGCATTTTTGTTTGGTGATTGAAGTTGATTGCACTAGGTTAGTGCTAGAGTTGGTCTAATCATCTTCTTCATCTTTCACTGTAAATCGGAAGCTGTCGAAGAAACTTATGACTCCAATTGTTCCTTTGAATTACATGCAGCCGATTCCTCCCTTTCATAGAGCATATATCTGGTGCCTAAGGCTGCTTTCCTTGCAATGTGTTTTTCCTATTTCTTAATGTTTTTACATACTCTACCGATTTACATAATTCTTAAGGTTATTTGGTATTCAGAAAGTCTTTTTCTTCCCATGGAACTTTATGCTGCAGTGGTCATTGGCAAGGACTTGCAGCTTAGATTTGTATTGCAAGCGGGAATATCAAAAAAGTGTTATTACTGCTTTTTGCAAACATTTTAAGTTTGTTTCTTTAGCTGTTGTCATTCTGCCGTAATTTATTTGGTGTCAACAACCTTCTGTAAGAATCATGGGAAGTACTTATCCTCTTTCATACTCGCGTATGGCTGATGGTCGTTATGGAAGCTTTATCCAAGATGGATTCTATGGCGGCAGCAACAATAGGTAACAATCCCGCAACAGTAGGTACTCTTTCTGTCGCATTGTAAATTAATTAATATATTATTTAGGATAATGTTTAATAATTAAAACTTAATTGCTATATTCAACTCCGTCTTTTAAAGAATCTTAAAAATTAATCGATAACTTATGGATATTTACCGTAGTTTCAGACAGGTTTTTCAAAATAAATTTTCTTAAAATTTCAAAAATACCTTTTATTTTTAACTCATTAGATTGCTTCATTGTTTACAAAAGATAGAAAAAAAAAAAAAAAAATGAAAGTATGATACTTCCTGGGACGGGCGCAAAAGTTAGATGTTGACAGTTGTTTCGTTAGGATTATAATTAAATGGTTGAATTAAGCAAAAATTTCAACTGGGCATTAATATGAACAATAAAATGAACGTTCACAGTTACACTTCTAGCATAACCATGAGTTTTGCATAAAATCTAATGTTTTCTTATGTTTATTCCGAATACCATTGAAATCTGAGGCGCAAAGCTTTAAATTAGATATGATTATTTGGACGTATTTTAAAAGACAGTAATAATATTGACTATATGGACTATCATTTTTATGTCTCTAAATAAAAACATCGTAAAATTAATGTGTGACTTCATTAGTCTTTCAGTGTTCGTGTGTGAACCAATAAAATACCGCTACCAATATATTTAAGTTATCAAAATAAATTACCCAAAAAATCCAATGTCATGGACGCCTCATAATTAAATCCGAGCAAACCAATAAAAAAAACTATACTATAAAACATGTCTGAATTCAACCTTATGCGGCTTTCCCAGATACTTGTATAGAGAGATAGAGTTTGACAGCTGCAGGATATATAATCCACAACATAGCAGATAAATGAATGCATGAGTTACGGGCCTTAATAATTTGTTATTGGAGTCCACACACAGATCTTTTCTCATCACAACAGCACCATTTGAAAGGTAACATAACTCTTGAGAAATTGGCTGCTTAGGATAGTTAGTTATATAACCCTGGGCTCTAATTTATTCATGGCCTACAGCTAATAGGATGTGCTCTTTAGATAGGGAGGGGGAGTAGAGAAACTTCGAGAGGGAGAGTATGGGACTAAGGCTGAAGGAACACTAGAAAGATATCTGTGGCATTTACCGAAATAGACGTCCATATTAACCATCTTATTACTTGTACATTGAATGACATTTAGGTACTCGTAGGTTGTTTATTTTTACACATATCTTTTTCATTTGTCAATTCGTTTATTGGTAGAATCTATGTATGTATACATATATCTCACTATCTGTCTGTATATTTACCAACAACCATTTTTGGCTATGCATCTATACACCCAAATCTCTGTATCAGTTTGTCTGTTTCCCTACCAACCCTTTCAGATATACATCTAATGCATCTCTCTATACACGTGTATCTTTCTTTTCCTTTTACTTAGCCAATAATATCCATGTATGTGGGACAATAATAACTATAACACACACACATATTATATATAAGGGTGTAGGTTTAGTCAGCTTTAGATGTTAAATTCAGTCAGCTTTTGTTTTATATTCAGTGAGAAATCGTAAGTTGTTATATTCAGTCATCTTTAGTTAAGATTTTTCAGTCCAGCTTTAGGCGTTAAATTCAACCATCGTTAGTTGTTAGGTTCAGGCAACTTTTTTTTATACAGTCAGCTTTATTTGTTAAATTCAGTTAGCATTTGTTTTATATTCATACAACACATTTACCAGAGCTCAGTCCGCTTTATTTGTTAAATTCAGTCAGCTTTAGTTGTTAAATTCAGTCAGCTTTAGTTGCTATATTCAGTCAAAGTTTGTTGTTGTATTCAGTCAGCTTTGTAGTTATATTCATTGAGTTTTTTGTTGTTAGGCTTGATAAGGTTTTACTTATTCTATTCATTAACATTCAGTTGTAAGTTCCAGTTAGTTTTGTTGTTATGTTTTGTCCTTTAGTTGTTATATTGAGTGAGCTTTAGTAGTTATATTTAATAAGCTTTAGCTGTTGTATTCAGTAATCTTTAAGTGTTAGGTTCAGTTAGCTTCATTTGTTATATGCAGCCAGCTTTAGTTGTTATGTTCAGTGAGCTGCAGTACAAGTTTAGTTATTAAATTCAGTAAGCTTTAGTAATTAGGTTCAGTCAGCTTTACTTGCTATATTCAATCAACTTCTTTATTTATTAAGTTCATTCAGCTTTTGTTCATATATTCAGTTAGCTTTAGTTGTAAATTTAAGTCAGTTTTGTTGTTATATTCTATCATCTTTTGTTGTAAGTTTAGTCAGCTCTACCTGTTATATTCTGTCAGCTTTAGTTATTATGTTATGTGAGCTGTATACGTGATATTCAATTAGGCTTTAGTAGTTATTTTCTCTCTGCTTTATTTTATATATTCATTCATTTATAGTTGTGAGGCTAAGTCAACTTTAGTTGTTATATTCAATCAGCTTAAATAATAGGTTAAGTCAACTGTATTTGTTAGGTTTAGTTAGTTTTATTATAATCTGTAAAGATTTAGTTTGTTAGAGTTCAGTCAGCTTTAGTAGTAAAGTTCAGTCAGCTTTATTTGTTAGGTTCAGTCAGCTTTAGTTGTTATATTCAGTCAGCTTTAGTGCTGGTCATTCATTTTTAGTTGTTAGGTTCAGTAAGCGTTAGCTGTAATATTATGTCAGCTTGAAGTTTTATTAGAGCTGCTGTTTGATTAAAAAATTGATCATAATTAACGCATGATTAAAAATATTGTCGCAAATTAACTCACATTTTAATCAAAACACAATATGCTTGTGGTGCAATTGATGATGTCATTTATTCCCCTTTCAGTAATTTGACTTGACTATACAATTTGATTCTTTAAATTAAGTGCAAGAAATTAGTATGTCATATATCATAACATAAAATTGGCATAATAAACAAGTCAGATTAATTTACGAAAAGAGGAATAATTAATTATATGAATTTTAAAACAGTAGTATATATGTCCATTAAATTGACTATTGAGACCAGTTTATGGGCATGTATCAATCACGATAATTGATGCGAATTGTTTTCTTTTTAATCAACAACAATGCCGAACGTATGTTTTTTTCTCGTATCATAGTTTCCGAACTAATGACGTATGTCTCCAACCCCTGTTCCTCCCTTCCCTGTCATATTTTGCTAACTGCGTCTCACGTAAGTCTTGTTTACCCAACCCTCCACTATCGTAATACCTCATCTCAAAAAATACACACATCATTATATCTCACATTTGTACCATCTCCTTCATAAAATAATAGTATAGCCAGAAAGTAGTTGCTCTTATTATTAACACGTTTTGTTTTAGTTTTTCCCTCTTTCCCAGTTACATTTTTGACACATAACAATCTCTTACACAAAGATGACGTTAGTTATGGCTTACCCAACCACCGTACCCCTCTATCCCAAAAAAGTTAACACAAGTTACATAGTTACAAGTTACTTGGCACCGTTTAATCAAACTAGAGAACGCTTCTACAGATGTTCAATAATTTTATTGAAGGTCATAAATTAAAATAAAGGAAATGACAATCCTATTGTTTCAAGAACAAAATCTTGCTATGATTTTATGCAGTGCTTTTTGTGTCGGTACGCTACGGTACGGTGTACAGGCACCTTTTTCTTTGCAGTTGTGGTTAGCTTGCATCGAGGTGTGAACTGGTGGTTAAAAGTTAGGCAATCAATCATTGAGTACCGGCACCTATTTTTTACAAAAAAAAGCACTGATTTAAGTATACGTGACAGTTTCTGTGTTCGGGTATTTTTTCTTTAAATCTTGTCTGACTTCCGTTTAAAAATTGGGTTATTTACTGATTTTTAATTTTTTTGTTTTTTCTTCAGCTCTGAAATACTAGCATTTGGGTAAAATTTAACGCATTTAGGTGTTTGTGTTAAAAAAAATTTAATCGCATATTTTTAACATCAATAAGTCTTTAAATGCAGTAAATTAACAGCCCTATATAAAATATTAAATTTAACTCAGTGTCACAATAATACTGAAAAACACAACCACTGTCTCGTGTACAGATGTTTGCATTGGCCTAGTCTAGACATCATGTATATGAAACTATTAATAGGGGTCAGCAGGGGAAAACGGTGGAAGCCCGCCGGAAGTAAATTGACTGATGGAGCTAGTCAAAAGGGCGTCTGACGAGGCCAAGCGGCGATGGTCAGAAACATGCGCTACGCTGAATCTAAAGGATGGCCGATAAGCATAGAAATTATTAGACAACATAATAAACTCAGGAGGCAGTTAGGAACACCGCACCACTGCAAAGGGCTCAAGGCTTGCAGTCAGCGATGACAAAAGGCCGAAGTGCTTAGCAAGCACTTTGCAGGAGTGGGAAAGTGAACAAATTAGTACGTGGTCGAAAGTCTTGGACAATGTCCGTCACTACAGAAAAAAACTGAAATGAAGGTGGAAATCGAGAAACGTTCGAGTCATTATTCTTGGCAAAAGTAACTGAATCATTCACGATTAGAGCAGTTAAGCCCCCCTGGAAGTGAACAAATCAGTAACGAGATGATCAGGCACTTGGAGAACAGGGGGTTGGAGCTAATTCCTCGAGTTCGTCAACCAGACATGGATAACCGGTTACCACCAACAGAGGTGGTGTAGGGAGGCTGTCATAGTGCCAAAACTTAAGAAGGGCAAGACGCACGTACAGTGGAGATCTACATGCCTTGTTCCCTCACATCATGTGCTGGGAAAGTAGCTGAGATAATGGTCAATAGAAGATTGATGTGGTACTTAAAGAAAGGATTGATTAAGCCTCGACAGGGTGGTTTTAGAAGAGGTAGAGGTGGTATGGACCAAGTCACAGTATTATGCCAAAAATAGCTGATGCCTTCCAAGTGGGAAGCGTCGAGGTAGAAATCAAGGCGAACGTAACACCTCTAGGTCCACGCAGGGAGCGAGCTGTGTTGTCCACTTTCGAAAGTGTTCAAACGGCTTGAGGGGAGACAATTGTCAACAGGTAACTGGTTGATAATTGGACAGAAGGAATGAGGGCTAACTATGAATTCTTTTATGCATCTTCATAGAGTCGATGTCTATTCTCCAAGCTTTAGTAGGAGCTGGGGAATGACAGCAACGACTGGAAGTCATGGTGGAGGCTGTCCAGCAAATCATGAACGAACATAATGCGGCAGTAGTGCTGCAGTGGATTCCAGGCCAGACAGGCATCCTGGAAAGAAACGGGCGACGACCTGGCCAAGTCCGGAGTGAGTTTATCAGATGAGAAGCATGTGACCTCATATGAGACAATTCTTGCCAATCTGATCCGTGGTGGAGAGCTCCAAAGAGGCGAACATGCCCTAACAACCCAATTTCGCAATGGGCATTGTCCGATGGATGCTTATTTTGGTAACGTGTGACCCGAATACGACTCCCGTTGTCGCCACTGTGAAGAGGAAAAGGAAACAGTAGATCACGTTGCGCGAGAGGAGGGTTCTGGAGGAGTTAAGACTGGACTAGTCGGCAAGCCTGCTAGCCATTATGCATTATGATTCTCTTCAGTAGATGTAAGATACAGCAGGTTTCATCTTACAGGCCCGCGCCAGGTACTAAGTCTTGATTCGTTACCATAAGAGAGTTCAAAGATAGAGTCGGAGTTAAGGTCCCTACTCTAGCCCGCCATCGAGTCTTGTGTTATACCTTTAGACTCCAGTACTTCCTTCGCGGTCAGGTGGAAACACTGGGCTTCCTTGGTCTGCGAACAGTGGCTAAATCCTGGACTATCCTTTTAGGAAACTGCCGTAATTTGCACCACTGGAAAATGCTTTTAGCTCCCGCCGCAGGATATGCGCGGAAAGTGAGCTGGTGTAATCGATTCTGTTTCCGAATGCTGAAGTACACGCTGCTAGCCTCTCGACGGCAGGTCGGGTTGAAAAAGAGTTACGCCAATCCACTCTCATTCCAGCGAGATTACTTGTCTGGTGGTAAGCGACCCGACATGGGTACATAACTGGTTCGAGAGAAAGCGACGTGCGCTCTGCTTATCTGTCGAACCACCCAACCCGCCCTTTCTGGGGCACACAAAGCACATTGAATAGAAAATCAAAAAAGAATAAAGCGGGTCTAGGCAGCACCCAAACATGCCTCGATGGATGGTTGGGGAGGGTAGAACCGCCATCGAAAATTGTCGACTACGTGCCCCAGTACCACGACGCTGGCTGAAAAGTCTGAAATCGTAAAAATGGTTACTTTCGGCCCATTTCCGAGAACCACGAAGTGTTGAGGCAACGCAGGACCTACTGTGAAGGATGGCACAAGAAGCTCTCTTTAGTCACACTTGTCACATGCGTGGATAGATGGTGTTTTTGCACCCCACCTTTAGAAGCTAATTTAGTTCAGGCTAGGCCCACGAAAATCCCGAATGCTCTGTAAACAGAACCTGTCAGGAGTGACCGAAGAACGGCTACGACGGAGTCACACGCCCCTTTTCAGTGGCTGAGGCAGGTTGAGCCCAGTACCCGGCAAGTGCTGATTGGTCTGTTGGAACTACACCTGCACGTACGACCATGCTGAGACAGGTGGGATGCAAACCCCAATAGTGGCTGGGAAATGTCGGACCGACCTCAAATAGGCTGATTGCTCTGTCGGCGGAAAATCGAAAGTCACGGATCGCAGTACACTGCCTACGGGTGATGCCAGAAAGCCTTTGGTGCCCGTTAACGTGACCGACAAGCGAAGACTCGGGGAAGCGATCTGGTAAGGCTCAATTCAGGGTTGTCCACCTTATTGTCTGTGGGTTAATACACAAGAGCCTGGAAGTCGCAATACTTTTGGACGAGAATGATGTGGATGTTGGAGTGTTACGAAAATGCATCCGCTTGGTCTAAGGACTTTCTTCATCAATGGCTATTCGTGCTTCCGGTGTGGGTGTAACTTGTCAGAGTTGTTACCCTGGTGAGAAATTCGCTAAATGCTCAACCTAGTAGCGCACATACCTCTTACGGAAGACGGATATGCTGGCGATAGACGTCTATAGGGGAAGGAAGAAATATCATTCTGTATACGTGTACAACCCCCCCAAGGTCGGAGCTCAGCAAAAATATATCTATGGATACTCTGCCGGCACTATTGCATGTGGTGATTTCAATGCCATGTCTCATAACACCAGGGATATGTACCGTGTTGCAGGGCACAGGATTTGTAATATTACAAGTTAAGTTCGGTTGCAGGACCCAGTTTTCAGATCCCACCTTGTTCCACGGTAGCAATGGGAGCGAAACAGGGTGAATTTAACCTTGTCTCGGCTGATCTGGCCTGTGCCACCTCTTTCAAGGTGCTCGAGTGTTCAGGGGCGATAATAAACCATTTTTCGTCTCAGTGGAAAATCTACCTGAGAAAAAGCCAGATTCCACGCGCCGGTTCTGGGTATTTTTCAAAAGCAAATTGGACGCCTTCAGGATGGCTACGGATGCTGCCTTGGAAGGGTAGATACCGATCGTGGAGCAGTCGACGTTGCTTACATGGAGATCACTGAAGCAATCTTGGGTGCCGCACGTAGGACGGTCCCTTAAAGCCTTCCGAAACGTAGGTGCAGGACATTTTGGGCTTTACAGCCCTAGAAAGTTAGTGAGACAGGCAAGCAGTTCGTAGGAGAGCGAGCAGAAAGAAAACGGTTGATGCGCGCCGTGAGTACAATTAGCTAACTGAGCAGGTCAAAAAGCGTCTGCCGAAGCCAAAGGCAGGAAATGGATCGACACTTACGATAAGTTGCGGATTTGATGAAATGCCAGAAGGCGTGGAAATTCTGAAAAACTTGACCAACGCTTGGGAGAGTTAAAACATACTTAATGCAAACGGACTCAGGCCTAACAGCTAGCGATAGCAAGAAGGCTGATGTGCTTAACAAGCATTTGCAGTGGTCAGTAAGTCTATTAAGGATTACTCTGTCTAAGGCACTGGGTAAAGTCCGACAGGTCAAGAAGAGGCTGAGTTTGATCCGGAAATTCTTCTTCTTTATCCCTTAACCCGTGGGTGGGTCGTTTGGGCGCCGTTGATGACTGAAAACCAGTTCCGCCATTTTTTCAGGTCCTGGGCTGCCTTTTGGGAGTCGACGAACGACAGGCCGGTCCATTCTTTGATGTCGTCTTCCCCTCTCTTCTTTTATCTTCCTCTTTTCCTTCTTCCGTTGGTTGTACCTTGCATGATTGTCTTTGCAAGACCTTCACATCTCGCAGTTTCCTCTTCTTGACTATAGTGAGAAGGTCTTCGTGAGGGCCGATGGCAGTCAATATTTTTATTGCGCACCTCTTCGTTTGTTATGTGTTATGTGTATGAGATGTTCCATGTGCCGGTATCTCATCTCCAGCACTTATTCTTCTTTGAAGGTCTGCACTAAGCGTCCAAGTCTCACACCCATACAGGAAGACCGATGTCACCAGAGAGCGCATTAGTCGAGTTTTGGATCTCAGCGATAGTTTGTTGCCTTGCCAAATGTGTTTAAGTTTGCTCCAGAGCTGCCGTTGTCTGGGCCAACTGGCAGAATTTCTGACTTTGATGCTTCGTCGGATATTATAGCCCCAAGGTATTTAAAGGCGGAGACAACTTCAAGTTTTTGCCCATTTATCCGAATGTCGTTTTGAGGCTCTATTTATCCGAGTGTCGTTTTTGAAGGCTCTATTTGTCATGACTTTAGTTTTTTCGGCATTGATTTCCATACCATACGCCTCTGCTGTTTTATTTAGTTTTCCAGTGAGTTCTTGCAGTTCGTCCTCGTTGCCAGCTATGCCGTCTATGTCGTCGGAAAAGCGCAAGTTGGTTATGGTTCTCCCTCCGATACTGACAGTTCCGGTGTGGTCTTCTAGCACATCCGACATAATCCTTTCAAGGAAGAGGTTGAAGAGAATGGGGGAAAGTAGACATACTTGTCTGACACCAACAGTAGTTTTAAACCAATCTCCCAGTTTACTATTGAAGAGTACCGCGCTAGTTGCTTTGTCGTACAATTTTTTGATAATTTCAATACGTTTTACATTAATGTTAATTTGTGCATAGCTGCCTGATGCTGCATGCCACACTCTGTCGAACGCTTTTTTAAAGTCGATGAAGACGTGATACAGACCGCTTTAATGTTGCAGATATTTTTCACAAGTATTCGCAGGTTGAAGATTTGTTCCGTTGTGCTTCTTCCTGCTCTGAAGCCAGCTTGCTCTTCTGAGATGATTAGCTCTGCCTGTGGTTTCAGTCTATTTAATACAATCATGAGCATGACTTTGCTTGGGTGGCTAATCAAGCTTATTGTACGGTAGTTTTGACACAACTGTAGGTTACCCTTCTTTGGGAGCGTGATAACTAGTGATTGAGTCAGGGAGTTGGCCATTCTCCTGTTTGCCATATTTTGTTGCATATATTGGTTAGTATGTCTATAACGGGGTCGCCTCCTGCTTGAATCAGTTCACCTGGAATGTTGTCTCCCGCTGATTCTCCCATTTTTCAATTTTTGTACAGCAAACTCCATCTCTGCGCGGAGGATAATTCGCGGCACGTTTTAAAGCCTAATTTTCTGTAAGCGAATTGGCATATGCAGTCAAGGAAGTGTCCATGATGAACGCTCCGGGTAGCGACCAGATCAGTAAAGAAATGTTTGCACATCTCGAGGCCAAGGGAAAAAAGCTCATCCAGTTTATCAACCTCACATGGATATCTGGGACCTCCCTCAGAGCTGGAGGGAGGATGTAATATTCCCGACACTTTAAAAAGGAAAAATGCAAAGGATGCGGAATGCCACAGAACTATTCCACTCTTCTCGTGTATTTGGAAGGTAGCAGGTTCATCATTAAACAGAAGGTTGATGTGGTACTTAGAAGAAAAAGGGCTCATAACCCCGAAGCAAGGAGGCTTTTAGGCGTGGGAAGAGTGCGATGGATCAGGTCATGCTCAAGTCAAGAAATAGCCGACGGCTTTGGGAATAGATCAGCGGCGGTAGTTTTTCCTAAACTTCAGGAAATCCAGGTCTTTTGTTGAAGCTACAGAGCTGAGATGTATGGCTGCTTATACAGTTTCCTCACCGATCGGATAATCATGACACCGTTGGGGACAGTGTGTCGAGGAAAGACTCTTGAAATGGGTCTCCCCAGTTTTCCTAGCTTTTGTAATGATCTACCGTAATATTTGGGATGCAAAGACCTACTATATGCCGACGATTTGTTATACGAGGGTGTGGTGCTTAGGAGATAAACTTGTTCAGAAGACCTCTACTCACTGATCACCTTGGCACAGTATCCTTATGGAACACTGTTGAGGGTACGGTTCTTGCTTTGGAACCGACACCCAAGTACCTGAGTGTCAAACTAGACAGAAAGCTAACAGTCTGCACTCATCTGTAGAAGGTGGTTCGCTGCGCCTTCGATAGAATATATACTGTCAAAAAACTGGCAGAGCACGTCCTAAGGGGTTCAAGCAGACGTTCTGGATACTGTTGATTGTTGCAGTAATGTCCCAGATAGATTACAGCCAGTTAGTACAAGTCTCGGCGTCCCGATCGTCACTAGAGACCCTTGATGTCGTACAAAACAAGCTCTCCAGCTGATCACAGGCACTTTTCGAACACGCCGCAACAGCAGCGGTCGAGATCATGGAAACGTGCCACCTTTTAGTCCATCGTAGGGTGCGGGCCGTGATTACTGCATACGAGCTGTATAAGCGGCACAGAGGAGTCCTCTTTCTTAAGGGCGTGGTCGATGGCTGGGTAGAAGGGAAGAAGCAAACGATGAAGCCTTTTATGCATCACGCTTCGAGACTGTCACGGAGAAATTGAGTTTTTATCGACCGCCTTATGCTAAAGATTGCCTGCCGAGCTCGTCCTGGCAAAGCTACCAATATGCCTATGGTACGTACAAGCCTGGTTAAAACCAATGTTGGAAAAGCTGTTGCCTACGAGCATTGCTATCCTGACTGATGCGCTCTCTCCGTTCTCCAAGCCGTAACCAGGACGGGAGAATGGCCCGAGCAGTTTGAAGCTATGGTGAAGACAATCTAGATCTTATGTCCCGGCATTGTGTATTAATAACTCTTCAGTGGATTCCGGGCATATGGAAGTGGCCGGAAATGACCGGGCCGACTTCCTTGCAAAGTTGATGCATGCCCAAGCGCAATCCGTGGAACGCGGAAAAAGAGCTCACTTGAGGGCAGAGTGTGCCAAGATCCAGGCTCTTTGAGCGAACTCGGTTGTCCTCGAGTTGGGACAATACGGTGAAGGACAAGTTTGATCTCACGGACTCTAAAGAAACTAAGTCTCAGCCCGCAGTTATTACTGAAAGAGTTGTGAGAGAAAAGGAACATCAATATGCCACATCTATTTTCGGTAACGAAAAAGAAATCGTCACATTCTGACATCAATTATTGTTTGTTTAGTCAAAAATACGTATAAAATGTAGGACTATACATTTTTCCCGTTCTCTCTAATAGCAGGTAAAAATAAATAACAGTTCTCTCTAACAGCTGGTCATGTTTTTACCTAAGAGTTCTCTCTAATAGTAGGTACAGTTTTAATAACAATTTTCTCTAACAGCAGGCTATGTTTTACTAATCTACTGGAAGCTACAAAATGCATGTCATTTTTCTCTTTGATGTTCTCCTCAATGATACTAGTCTCATTTATTAGCTAACAAAGTGTAAACAAACAATTAAAGAAAAATTTACAATAAAGTAACGTATACAGTGTATAATCAAATCGATTGGCAATATTCGAGCGCATATTATGCAAATATGGATATTTGGGACATGATTTGGCAAATCTTTTATGTGAAGTCAAGCAAACATTTGCATTTCGTTTCAAATCGCTAAACTCTTACAAAGTGAACATGATTGCAATCTATTTGCATAGAGAAGCTACAAGAAAGACACTGAAATATTTTATAGGACTTATTAGGAATATGTATTTTCGATTTCTTCAAAAAAAATATGGTTCTCATGAGAAAGGCGTACATTCATGAGCAAAAGTTCATCCAGCCACAAATTATTGAATAAGTTCGTACTAAAAACTATAAACGATGCAGCTTAACAAAGGAATTTTTTCTGTCATTGGTTTCAACCATAGATATAAAGATGTGTTCAACCATAGATATAAAGATGGTTTCAACTAACGATAAAAATCGTCTGCTTCGGATAGTTCAAATGCATCCAGTATGACTTTCACATTCTACATGATTTCTACAATCTACATGATTTCCACATTCTGCATGACTTTCACATTCTACAAAGCATAAATTACATAGCAATTTTAATAACAACTAATCTGGCCCGGTTGAAAATATAAATTCAAAACTTTAAACTACCTAGTCATAGATAATCAAATAAATTGTTCTATTGAAGCCATATGGGGATCTTTGCTACTTTACAATTTTTAGTTCACAAAGTTATTACTTCCGAAAAAATATTCACTGAATCTTGTTATAATAATTTTACAAAATCTGTTATGATGTCAATTTATGGATTTTAGAGTATTACTATGGAGAAAAAAAACAATTTAATAATGTTTACCAAATTGAATGTTGAAAATGAACAATCGACTGAAAACTCTATTTAATTTTGAATTATAATGTCGCTCTTCGTTAAATAAAACATATCCGAATGATGCTCTTATTGGCCAAATGTATGATAATATTTATAAATCTTTTATGTAAAAAAGTGGCTTTTTTTATGACACTGCTAATAGGGCAGTACAAAGTCGTAAGATGGGATGCACATTTCTGTGATTTTTCTTGACAAAATTAACGAAATTCTCAAAAAAAATTTCAATTTGAGATAGATAAATAAGTCAAAGAAATATTGGGCTATACTCTAAAGATTAATTAAGTTTTAATTACAATCAGTCCTTGAATATGTACACAAATCTTTCATGATTTTCCAATAAGTGTTTGATTTCGTGACTTATTTAATACGATCTTAATTGTTTATATGGATTTGAATTCTTTTTCCACTCCTTGGCCACACTTCGCACACACACCACACACACACAGACATAAACAGACATATACACTATTATACACACACAAACACACAAGCGCAAACACACCACACACAAATATATACATAAACATACACACATACACACCAACGTTAAAAAACACTGTTTTATATATATATTGTATATATATATATATATATATATATATATATATATATACTGTATATATATATACTGTATATATATATATATATATATATATATATATATATTAGGGTGGCTCACTTTATAGTGGAAAAAAATAAAGTTGATTTTTTATCATGAGCATTTTAGTTTTCTCGTTCACTGTGATTTAAAACATGTATACACCAAATTTCACACCATTTGGGCTCCTATAAATACTGCCTCAGTGCACTTGTTATCTCGTGTTTTATGGTATTAGGCAGTTGCATTAAATGAAAATTTTGCAAGGTTTAAAATGATGTTTTTTTAGATACAAAGAACTATTATATTACACAGTAGGAATGAAACAGTAAAATAATACTAGTTACATGACACTTTAACCTGACTGTATTGCAGAGTAGTTCTAAGTACGCCATTCAAAAATACACTTTAAAAGTTTTTTGTCTGTGCTTTCTGGGTCCTGAAGGTCTTCAAGTTGCGATCTCTTCAGCACAGTTGATTTTTTTTTTTGCGTCTGGAAACTCTTTGTGATGCTGTTCAACAATTTGGAACAGGTGCTGCTTTTCCTCCTCTGATTTGACGAGAGATGAGTTGAATGATGAAGCCAGTATAATTCCCCGCTCGGCACAGTCATTGATAACTTTCTAGGAAGAGACCATTGAGGTTGCCTTCTGAAAGGATGGAGTTTGTTGCCAGGCGGAAGCATCAGTCATGAGAAAATATGTGGGACGCAGAAGAGCATTAAAGAAGAGCAGCGATGACGAGGTCACAAAATCCTTTAATGTCACATTAGGAAGTGCTGAAGGATCATTTGTGCTGCGGATGCACCTTTCTTCTTTCTGATCATCAGAAGATTTCTCCATGAATTGCCTCAAGCAAGCAGCAAGGCTGTTTTTGCTCATCTACTGAGACACGTTGAGAAAAGAGAACCAGAGGAATGAGTTCTGTATTAAGGTACCAGAGTTGTCGGCCAATCGTTTTCAATGCAGTCTGAGAAAGAAGGAGAAACATTCTCATAATCAATAAGAAGCTTGATGAAGTCCAGATCATTCACAGGTGCGTCTGCTAGAATGGGACACTGAATCAAAGCTTTAATGTAAACCGAGGATGCAAAGATACCTAATTCTGCGATTGATCTGTCTTCAAGCTTAGTCAGCTTGAATTGATGACGGAAGAGATAAATCTTCATGATGTAGATTATTTTAGACATCCACCTTGCATGGTGATAAGCTCACGAAAACACAAAACACGAAAACGCTCCCCAAAGGGGGGGGGGGGGAAATTCCTCACAGGATGATAAGATTCAGAGTTAGAAGTTCTTTGTAATCTTCACGTGGCAAATATCTTGAGCTGTCTTTCATTTGGAGGATATTTGAACAAAATGTGATGACTTCTTCTTTTAATGGCTTCAGATTTTGCTCCAGTCGAACATCGTGGCATATACTAAATTCTGCCTGTCTTATTTTTGGCCAAAACGTCTTAAAGCGCTTGAATAGCAGCACATCCGGTCCGGTTGTACTATCCCCCAAATGTCTTATTGAAGACGTCTGTGTTTGTAAACATACCATTGGCCAGTAGGCTCGATTAGGGGAAGTACCTAGCTCAATAAACAGTGGCATGTCCACTGGACAGTATACATTCAAAGAAATAGGTCATGAAAAAATTGTACCAACTAACTGCCAGACGGCTGTGTCTGTAAACATACCATTGGCCAGTAGGCTCAATTAGGGCTCAATGGACATTAGTATGTCCTCATGAAAAAATTCTACCGAATGTCAACCAGGGGACGTACCTAACTCAATAAACAGGAGTTGTGTCAACTTCTATGCCAGAACAACACTTTTCGACCTAGTAGTCATAACTAAATGAATGATATTTATATAGTCTCAACATTTGATCTTATAACACTTGATTTTTATAACTAAATTGAAATGCACTGGTGAAGCTGGATATTTGTATGGAAATCAAAACTTATAGAGTTGTATGTGTTTGTGTAGGTTGTGAGACAGTTGTATGTGTTTGTGTAGGTTGTGAGACAGTTGTATGTGTTTGTGTAGGTTGCGATTGAGAAGAGCTAGCTTGAGATTGAGTTTTAGATAGTCGGATTCGTTTTCTTGAGTGGATTGATTCTAAAGGGGCTTGTTAGACCATTGAATAACCAATCTTTCCTCCACTCTTAACTTGCCTCGGATAGAGCTCTTTATCCTCCTCGCTTTTCCATTCTCCATTAACGTTGGTGATATCAAATAACTGGAGAAGTGTTGTAGTAAATTTAACAGACGGTTTCTTTTTGTTTTTGTCATATAAATAAAACAGACAATTGAGTTTATTTCTGATTAGTGCGCTGGATAATAGTGGAAAGTCAAGAATTTCGCTCTAGAGAAATTCTATATCCGTAATCATGATTTTGATTGGATCCAGTCGCCGTTTCTGGCTATTGAACAGAAAAGTGAAGTTTCCAAGAATTTAGCGGTTTGTATGCATCCGTGTGAGATTGATTAGCTTTTCAACAGATGGAATTCTCGGATCCCTATTCTGTTTAGAAGATGAGGGTAGATGCCTTGTTTATAAACAAATGGAAAAACTGACTGGAATGTGCTTAAAAGCAGTCTAGTAAGTCACGTAAAAATTCAGTGTGAAATTGAAACCGATAGTCAAACTGCGCGATATGTGAAAACAAAAATGAAAAGGTGGGGGAACTTTTTTCAATTAAAAAAAAAATAATGTTGCTACTGTCATCTACATACAATTGTTCCTCGAATGTGAGGGGTGTCATGTTGGTTACGAAAAATAATGAAAATTGTTATTACCCTAATATACATATATACCCTTAAATACATAAACGTCAAACCTATGCGTGTGTCTCGCTCGCAGGATTGATGCAAGGGAAATAACCCATTTATTAGAAGTTCGCCATAGTTGAACACGGTTATAGCCCCTTATTCAGTAATGATACCACTCGCAGGAGGCAGCCAGCTTCAACAGGCTTTTCAACTAGTATCTATATATATATATATATATATATATATATATATATATATATATATAGGGTTGCCATATTTTTTCACGGACCAACCGGGACAGTTCTGTCTTTTTTACTTTAGGTTTAGGGATGTCGATTTCGGGGGGGAGGGGGGGAGGGGGGTATGAAAACAGTGATGTAAAAAACACTTAAAATATAGAATAGATAATCTTTGTTATTTTATTCATAATGGTACACAAACATGATATTTTTAAAAAAACAAAACAGTTTTCTTCTTGTTGTACCACTCGTATTTTTCACTTCTGTAAATTTGTATTACTGTGTTACTTACCAAAATGTTACTGATCACACAAGAGCAGATTAATCATCTCTGATCTAATAATTTTGCTCAATTATTTCCAAGAAACTGTGCCCTGAATTTAAACCGGGACAATTTCAACAACCGAGCGGGACACCGGGACAACCCAGTATATCCGGGAATGTCCCGGCCAAACCGGGACATATGGCAAGCCTATATATACATATATATAGCGTATCAAAAACGCTACTATTGTAGGGTCAGGGAATATCGCCCTAGTTGCCCCTTTCCAAAGCTTGACGCTGTGAACTCTATTTTTGAAAATCAAATCAGTTTAAGCCTAACTTTATATGGGCGATTACCTAGTACCACCCTCCCACCCCCCAAATGCAAGAGAAAGCCTCCTGTCAGGACTTTAACTTTGCCACAACGTAATAAAAGTGTAAAGTTGGAGCTGTTGTTTGTTAAAAGTTTTCAACCGTCCTGCTACACAAAAGGTGTTCATCAGTTTCAAAAAGAACTGTTAGAAATATTATGGGCGAGTTTCGCACTCTGGCAGGCGTGTATTATTAACAGCCCCCCCCCCCCAGGCGCGATGACTTAACGAATGGGCTCTAATTGTGCCCCAATAGGTAAAACATAAAAGGGCCTAAGATGCGCAAGACGCAGCTTTTTTTTTTGCCTAGAGCCCCCCCAAATGTAAATTTACCCCAAGGCCCCTAAGCACGTTAGGACGGCTCTGCTAAATCTACAATCAACTTGAACTCAGTGGACATGTTGTCAGTTTCACATAGGCCCATCGTTCCGCGCTACAGGTAAAGGTAGCAGCTAGCAGGAAAGGAAAAAACAAAAACAATAGGAATACAAAGTCCAAGGGAGGTAAGTAAGCATTTGACATTTTTCAATGTTTATTCAGAATTACTTTCGTACAGTTAACTGTTCTATTCGTATTTAAAGGATAATATTTTGACTAACTGAGTGCAGACTGTTTAGCTGTTGAATTCTGTAAATATTAGCTCGAAGGTATTCACTAATTTTAAAGTAATCCTCAAATGTCGATTAAACTATGTAAACAAATTGTCTTAATCATCATTAAGATCAATAATATAATTTGAGTGTATGGGAAACCAATCACTTAAAAGTCTCTATAGTCCGAAATGGTGTCAGATCTAAGTTGAAACTTTTCCAAGGGAACTGAATACTGCTTGCTTGTCCTGTAACCAGTTTGTCAATGAATGTGACATGTGCCATATATATATATATATATACACTGCAAAATTCAATTACTCTATTCTATTCTGAAAAAAACTACACAGAACTGGATTAAGTGCAAGAATCTACTTACCTGTGCTATCAACAACGTCTCTGCCCAAACCATTCCACGCCTTCCAATTTCACCTTACGGTTATCATCAGCCCTCATTGTCTCTTGGCTTCACGGTGAATAGACTGTACCTGTGTTGGGTCACCGTCAACTCCACACTGGCGCGAGCGTATTCTTGGATATGACAGTACAGGTAATGCATGATAAAGACCAACATTGTTTGATGATTCAGCATACCAGCACAGTTTGAAGGGAGAATCATGATAAAGAATGAATTTGAAAACTTGTTCCACTGAAAGTACATCTCTGAATGAGCACTTCAAAAGCAGAAGCAATGATGGAATTGAAAAAAAAATGCTTGTTCACCATCAGTGGCTTACAACTCCTGACAATCTGAGTGATGAAATTATTGGGTTAATCCGACATGCTAATCTTGCCGCTGAATCGTGCTTGACAGCCGTCCTGTCCTGACTGAGTTCAGAAACTTCTAGTATATTGTAATCAGCAAGACGGGACACCCCAGACAATGGCAGTTAAAGAATCTATCAAATAATTCTCCATTCAAGTCCAACTAGCACCCTGAAACAAATAATTTAATATAAGAGAGCATTTAGTACCGGTAATCACTTTCATGTTATAATTATAGAACATCATCCCCATCCTAAAGTAGTCACTACTGGGGGATTATACGAAAGAGAATTATAGTTATGGTAAATGTGTGGCTATGTGTTACACAGCGTCATGCCTAGGCACCCTTCACTACCATTAAAGGATTACATAATAAGTGATCTGGCTCCCCCCCCCCCCCCACCGATAGCAGTTTCAAGCCCCTGTCAAGATTGAGAAATAAATCCTTCCATTCTTACACGGACCCTCAACTACTAATTACAATAATGTATCAAGAATTGATGATCAAAACAATGGTATACCTTAGTGAACATTTCAATAGTCACAAGACAGATATAGCAGTTGCCATCAATAGCCATAAGACAGATGCGGTTGCCAAAAGTCATCAGCATCAGGGATTTAAGTACGCTCTGGATGCAGCATAAGATGAAACTCTGCAGCAGCACCTCCACACCAACACCATCCACACTCAGCCTTAGACAGGGGTATAACCTCATTTTTTATACAGTGAGCTGCAAGAAAATCAATGGGTGCTCTATAGATCAGCGAGTTATGAATTCAGATATTTTAAACAAATATAAAACATGCCCCCAGTTATGCTGCATCAAATAATTATATTTTTTATATAACTGGTAATAGTTTCATTGACTTTGTGAAAATCCTCCATTTATTTTTTTTTTTGACGATAAGTACTTGCCAATATAAGGATGCAAATTCTTTTCAATATATATATTACGACAGTCTGATAAAGTGGTGTCTATTGCCACCTTAGATTCAATAGTGACATGATTAATGTAGATCCCTAGGAATTTTTCCAGGGGAGGGGCAAAAATTTTCCAGGGGGCGGGGGGGGGCAAATAACAACTTTATGAAATTTTTTTTAAATGTAAGGGGGGGGGAGCAAATGCCCCCCTCTTATATGACATTTTTTCAAAATGTAGGGAGGGGGCAAATGCCCCCCTTGCCCCCCCCCCCATGAATACGCCCATGCCTATGAACAGTTATGGGTCTCCCTGTGTTAGCCCTGTTCAGCTTTACTGAATACTTCTTCATCCTCTTCATTTAGAAGTGTATGGTGCAAATTAGATCAGGCTCATTATAAGACCAGCTCTGATCAGAATTTTATTCATAATTTACATCAATTTTTAAGCCAAAACAAAACAACTGATCAAGAAAAGCCTAGCAGGTTGTTATATTATACAAAGGTTTGTGGGGGGGGGGGGGATGTTTCATTTAATTAACTTTTAATTATTTCAACTAAAAAAAACCTTACTTTGACTGAGGTGATGATCTCAGAGAAGATTCTAATGGTGATCTCAAAACTCATTTATGTGCTGTGCTCCAAAGCTGAAAAAATTAATTAATGATATCACTTTAAGCTGAAATATCATTATTTAATTAAGAGAAAAAAGGGGCTTCTATGCTATAGGCTAATTAGTGAGATTAAAAAGAAAAGAAAAAGAACAGATTTAGAAAAAAAATATTTCTGCCAAAACTTGGGAGAAAAAAATTTATACTGACTACCTCAGGGATACACTTGATGGTGGAAAAAACATGTACTCCGATACCAACTTTAGTCCATGTTGTATACAGCCTCAGTTGATGAATATGTCAACTCTGAAACATGACAGATCACTGCAGAACCTAGTAGCAGAAAAAATAATAAGCGAAGAGAGTTCTTAAAAATACTTGTATGTCAATACAAATAATGAAGAAATGTAAACTAACTAAAATTATTGTTTCAGAGCTTTTTTTTTTTCCCCCAAATCTTTTTATTGTTTGATTTTTTTTCAATTTTAAAATTTGTGCAGATATTCATGAATTTTTTTAATGGAGTTGAAAAAATTAAGCAAAAGTAAAGTGAAATAGTAAAATAGCCTGTACCAAACCTTATGCTTAAAATCAATATATTTTTTGAAACAGCTATAGAGGTTGGTTGGGAGACAACAATGTTGAGTATTTAATATTTGCTCTGACTCTTTATGTTAAATAAAAACAAATGTAACCCTCAAAGACCTCATGCATGACTAAACTTTCTTTAAATGTTTTTAGGCAGTTAATATTTATATATGTATGATGTGACAGGATGTGTTGAATATGTTTTTAGGCAGTTAATATTTATAGATGTATGATGTGACAGGATGTATTGATTATGGTTAATGTGGTATACTTCACTGTCTGGGAGACAGTACTAAGTTTTTTTTTTTGGACTTAATTTTTTACACATATGTTTCTATGACAACAAGAATAATAATTAGACAAAGCATCTGATTTTTAACAAATTTTTTCCCCTTTTTATGTGAAACATCTTTACGTATATCTTACATACTGTAAAAAATGAAATTTCAGCTGACCAGAGGAAATGTGTCATTTTGACTCACTTTCCACTGAATACTTAATAAACTTAAAAAAATAAAAAGGATTGCTTGATCCATAAAGGATCCTAAAGGTAAAGTAAATGTGGATTAAACAAAGGTCCTTGTTGACTAATATTTTTGTCACAGTTATTATAGTGACTAGAAAGAGACGGCAGAAAACAAATAATAAAAATAATATATCTATGTATTAGAGCTGCTGTTTGATTAAAAAAAAACTGATCAAAATTAATACATAATTAAAAATTAGTATCGTAAATCAACACACATTTTTAATCCACACAATAAAATACATTTGCTTGTATTCAAACTAGTTAGCCATTAGGCCTATATCCATTCCCATCATAATAATTGCCTAATAAACAAGTCAGTTTAATTTACTAAAGAGTTATACTTAACTGTAACAGATTTATTAAGCATTAGCATATATATATATATATGTCTATTTAGTTAGTTTATAGGTATGCATCAACCAAGTAAGGCCAGATATTGTTTTTTATCAAGAACAATGGCATACATGTAATTTTCCTGGAGTTTAAGTTCCAAACTCATCACAGATGTCAACAACCTCTCTCCCCATCCTATCCTGTCATATTTGCTACATTTGGCCCCCTTGTAAGTCTTGCTTACCCTATCCACCACTTCCCATCCCAAAAAAAAAAGATACTGCATTTTTATCTCATGTGTACCTTTTCCTTCTAACAATAATAGTTTAGCCAGAAAGTGGCCACTAACTTATAATTAACGTAGTTTTATTCTTGATTTTTACCCCATTATTAATACAGCACACACTTTCACATTTTTACACACTTTGCAGTCCCACAAAGATGTTAATTATGGCTTGTCCAACCACTTTGAGTTCATGAAATATTCTCACCTGTCTGAATTTTAAAGAAACGTTTGGCAAGTTTCATTTTTTCATCTTGTTGGGCAGGTAATCAGATATTTGGGCATTAATTAGTTACTAATTAACGATAACCAACAATTATTCTTGACCATGGCATGGTCGTTTGAAAAATTCTTTTGCATAAATAAAAACTCAATGTAGTATCAGGAAATGCACCACCAGCGGAGCGCAACCCACACTGTGATAACGACTGATAACAATTATTAGAATTACGAGAAAAGACCAGAAAACAATGATTAGTTGTGCAGTATTACCAGCCATTTCTGCTAATTATGTGATTCATATAAGCCTCCCTTTGAATCGGTTAGAGGCTAGAACCCCGTACCTAAACTGTTTCACATTATAAGTTGATGAATGTGCTGAAATAAATAAAAAGGCTGAAATATAATGTTCATTTTCTTTTTGACACAATGAATACATGACACATGTATATACATTGATTTATTTGAAATTGGGCCCCGCACCTGTCAGGGGCCCCGCAATTTGCATTTAGCATTAATAGTAATTGTAATAAAGAGAGGGAGAGAGAAGCAGGCCCGTAGCGTGCGGGGGGCCAAGGGGCCGCCCCCCCCCCGCGTTTTGTCTGGACCCTGCTGTAGAATGCCTGGCCCCCTGCTGTAGAATATTCACGCTACGGGGCTGGAGAGAAGTGAATCGAAAGTGAAGGCATTTTTATTCTTATAACATATTTTAACTCCACCAAGGACTGTCCCAAGTCCGGCTGAAAAAGGTTAGGGTTAGCAACCTGTAAAAAAAATTATACAAATGTTTGTCCTGGGAGAAGAAGGCTCTTCATCACAAAGGCTCAGTTGTGGTGGAAATCGAAAGGAAGCCGTAAAGACCTCTGGAAGCGGGTGAGCACTGACTGTACCACCAGCGCACACCGGATGAGCTCGCTCCCCCACCCAAGCACTTACTGCACCAAACACTCACTCACGAGACAGAGACGAGAAACGGACGCGCGGAGGTACACATCATCTTTAGGCTTTTTCTACGTACGATAGTCTAAAACCTAGTTAGTTCTACTTCATTATATATGGCATACGTTAGTTCTACTTCATTTAATATGGCATACGTTAGTTTAATTATTACATTTTTTACAAAAACCTCTATTCGTTACAATCGGGAAAATTGACAATCATAAATCAATAATTCTTTGACTGGGATTCGAACACTGGTCTAGATAATAGATAATTATCATTTTAAGTCCTTAATTAAATTATAATTCTTTTTTTTTTTTGCTTTTAATAATTAAGCCAAAAGTCATCTGTCTACTTCAGCAGAACTGTTACTATTAAGCCGGTTCTGCCGCCGTGCAGTAAAAACTGCACTGCTGACTGTATTGAAGCTGCAGTACCCTGCCCAGTAAGTGGAGTGGAAACTGCACTCAGTGCACTGCAAGCACGCTTTAATGTTTCTTTCACTTCAGCCTTGTGATCAGCCTGTAATTTTATTTATTCATTGTGAGAAACATTAATTTTAACATTTCATTTCTTTTTTTGAAAAAAAAAATATTCCTACATTGATCTTTGACCTCTCTACCCTTCCAGTGAGAGTGAGCCTAGGTGTGTAGCTGGTACTACGAGTGGTGCGACACACAAACTGGCGCGACACACAAACTGGTGCGACACACAAATTGGTGCGACACACAAACTGGTGCGACACACAAACTAAATGACACGGCCAGAGGCGGATTCATCAAAATTGCTGCATTCTCTCATAAAGCAACACAATGAACCCTGCTTCTGTCAATACGTTGCACACATTTCGTTGTTTCAGTATTAGCTGTACAGACCATTACAGTTATTCAATGTTGTTATAATACGGAACATTTCGGAATCCACTTTTGGTGTTAAATGGCATGCTTATGTGGCACAGAAGTAAAATCATCAGTCAATAAATATAATTCAAAGTTCAACAAGACTTGTTTCATTTTTTTATGTTGTCATATTTTTTTTTTTGTGTAGCATGTTTGTCCATAATGCGGTTCTTCGACCATGTTTGGTTTGTTGTTTTGTCTTCAATTACTACTTTTTAATCGCTCCAATTTGATAAATAGTTTATGACACTGCTGTAGTATTATTTAATAAAATAAATTTGAAAAAAAAAACTAAAGAAAATTGACATCATACGTTATCGAGGACTAGGAAATCTACGTTCTGATCAGTGGCGTAGCGAGGGGGTGCCGAGGGGGAGGGGCATGGCCCCGGGCGGCCTATCCAAAGGGACGGCAAATAGTTAAGAATAGTTAAATTTAGTTAAGAATAACTAAATAGAGGGGCGGCTAATTTCCGGTCGGCCCCAGGCGACGAAAGCCCACGCTACGCCACTGGTTCTGATCCATCATCTCATAGTTGCCTTTACTGCCATTGACAATAATAATATTCTATTTAACAAAGTTGTAGCTGTTAAATTATAGTTGATTTAGTTTTTCCCGTTTCCTTATCAAATTTTGAAAGTGAAATCTTGAATGTAATCCCTACATTTATAAAATTATTAACTTCAAGTAAAAGTCTACACCACTGGTCTTCACTGCACTGAGGTTCAACAGGGTGCGCCGTTTCGGGGGGGGGGGGGGGGGGCACGCGCTAAGGAAGGGGAAATCAAAACCGTAAAAACAAGAAATAAGTCTGGTAAAAATCTTACGAAGTCTGTCTACCGCTAAATCAAATGTCGGTAATATGTGCAATGCGATGTTGAAACCATAGCTTCTCAGTTAAAGAGCCTAGCGGAAACTAAAAAAAGAAAGGGAAGGGGCTGATGAAGCAAAAGAAAGGACTGAAATCTGTCTCATTGATGACAATGAATGTAAAATATATTAAAACTTGAAGTCATTTTATTATAAATAAACGGTTTTTTTTTCGGTATTTTAAGATTTCATACGTTTGGAAAACACTGCCCTAGAAGACCGAATATTAAAATTAGAGGTTATAGTTGCTGTGCTGTCTATTATTACATTATTCGAACCTGATTGAAAATTGTCTTTTACACAATCAGTACATTGTTGAAGCCTGTTTACACCTGATCATTTAATATAAATTGATTTTTTATAGCTTTTATAACTCTGGTCATTTTATCTTTACATTATTTCAGCTAACCCACCCAATTTTTTAAAATGCACTACGCCTCTGCTGTATTCTATGTACTCGTGTGCAAGTCATTCAAACTTTCAGGTCAATAAACACGGCGAGAGGTCAGCGACATAGATGATGTGCCTCAAAGCTGCCAACTTGGATAATTTTCATGCTCCATGCCATAGGCGTTGTCAGTGGCGTCACTAGGGGGGGGTGCGGGGGGTGCGGACCGCACCGGGTGACACCCTCACAAGGGGTGACACCAAAATGCAAAATATCTAGTTTTAGGCCTATATTCTTATTTTGTAATTTAAAATAATTCAAAGCCGTATTTAATTTTTAAAAATAAATAAAAATATCTCCGATTATTAACAGCAAATGACTTTATAAGGCTTCGAAAAAAATGAATGCCAAATATAAAAATATCTCCGATTATTAACAGACACTGCGTACTTTTTATTATTAAGTATTTTAATGAGATTATTGGTATACTTGCTAAAATTCTGACCCCGGAAACGGAAAAAAATAATAAAGTCGCGCATGCGCACATATATATACGGTCTCTGGAAAAAAAATATGGAGACCGGGGTGTCATGAGAGGGGTGACACCATGAGTTACCGCACCGGGTGACACCAACCCTAGTGACGCCACTGGGCGTTGTTATGTATGAATATGCAGCCACCTAGGGTTCCAGCAGCCCCGTAGCGTGAAAATTCTACAGCAGGGGCCAGGCATTAGTGGGAGTGGGGGGGGCAGGTAATACATTTTACTAAGTAGAACAAACAAGCAGAGGGGGCCCGGCCCCAGGCACGCTACGGGCCTGGGTTCCCTATTAAATTTGGTGTTGTGATACCCCCATCAGCCATATCGTGTTGCCGTATGTTGCTTTTTTTAAACTTTTGTTGGTAGAAAATACCAATTGTGTAAGTAATACTATTCTACACTCACTCATGTGCGTAATGTAAACTGTAGGCCCTATATATCTTAATACCTGGGGGGGGGGGGTGGAGACGGAGGCGTTTTAATTCAATGGCGCCTCGGGCAACTGCTCCGATTCTTGGGCTGCCCTGCAAACCATGGCTTTGTGATAAGGTATACAGCCAACCTGTAGGGTCCAAAAATGCGCATTTCGCGTTACTAATATTTTAGTACTTTTCACTTTCAGTATTCAACTACATGATTGTAAGCAGCTTGTAGTTAATTAAAAATGTAATTTCTTTCCCGCACTATACAGAGAGTGGGGACCCCCAGATTAGATAAAATATCAGGAAGACTTTGAAAGCATCAAATTTGATAAGAACTTGCAAAGCCGTATATTATTACTTACAAGTTAAGTAAATTCAACATTTACCTCGCTATTATCCACCCTCCTTACTACCCGGACTATTTATCAATATTTATGTTATAATGTATGTGATTACTAAGGATTTCAGTAAAAAAAATGTAATTGGTTTCGTGCAGAATGATGCCACACAGAGACTGATAGTTGTCATGATAGTTGTCGAAATATTTCTTGTCATGACTAACGTTTAGGGGGTAGATGGGTCGAGTCAGGACACATTCCACTGTACTGGACTGGTCAATGGAACGACACTAATACAGGTGTGATCTCGGTTGCTTTGGAGGGGGGGGGCGTTACCAAAAAAACGACTGCGATGTGTAACTATCTCCCTTGAGAACGTAATTGTTGGTAGCTTGACAAAAGGCATTGATTCAAAAAGACATTCCACAAGCACAGTTAGTTTTCAGAAATAGGTCACACTCACCATCATAGTTTATTAGTTTACTTCGAGAAGACGTGCTACCAACAGCCTGCGATTCAAATAGGTTGTTATCCTATATAGGGTACGCACGCTATGTCTTGGTTTTATTACCTTTATCTCAATAGAACTGAATTGGGAAATCAATTTAAACACCTATTGATGCAATGTGTCTGATTATTTTATTGAATTGTTGTTAAATGTTATCCAACTGGACACTGGCAGGCCGGTAGCGTGCGGGGGGACCGCCCCTCCCCCCCCCCCCCGCGTTTTGTCTGCTGCCCCCCTCTGCTTTTTTTCTCTACTTAGTAATATGTATTACCTGCCCCCCCCCTGCTATTGCCTGGCCCTTGCTGTAGAATGCCTGGCCCCTGTTGTAGAATTTTCACGCTACGGGGCTGGACACTGGTCCAGAACTAAGTATAAGAAGAATATCATGTCATTATTTGATTAAATTTCTCATAATTAATTCAATGAATATATTGTGTGGATTATAACGCATTTCGTTGTTTCAATATTAGCTGTACAGAGAGCTTATTCAATGTTATTGTACCGAGCATCTCGGAATCAACTTTTGATGTTATATGCAGGGCCGGCGCCAGAGTATTCGGCACCCTAGGCGAACCTGTCGCACCGCGCCCCCTACTAAAGGCAACTAAAAGAACTAATATTTAAAGTAATATTATAACTTTCACGAAAGAAAACTATGCTTTCGTTTGTTTCAATAACTATTTAAGTTGCAACAGAACAGAGGCGTCCTCAGGGACTTCAGATACCTCCAGGACTTCACAGATACCTTCAGGGACTTCACAGATACCTTCAGGGACTTCACAGATACCTTCAGGGATTTCACAGATAGATTCAGGACTTCACAGATACCTCCAGGACTTCACAGATACCTTCAGGGACTTTCACAGATATATTCAGGGACTTCATTGATACCTTCAGGGACTTCACAGATACCTTCAGGGACTTTACAGATAGCTTCAGGGACTTCACAGATAGCTTCTGCCCAGAATGTGTCACAGATTGTAAATTGAGTCTCTCACTTAAATATCTTGACGAGATACAAATGAGTGTTTGACTAATCAGCAAAGAGTATTTCGTTAGATGATGAAATTGTGGGATTCTGTATTTGTACAGTTTTTAATTGGATTCGTTTTATTCTCCAGCCGTTTTTCAACCTTAAATTTCTAAACAATTTGAAAAAAATATTCTCCTATGGATACATTTTTCCAGGTTTTCAAAATATTTTATTAGAATGTTGATAAGTTGCAACTTAAATGGTTATTGAAACAAACGAAAGCATAGTTTTCCTTCGTGAAAGTTATAATATTACTTTAAATATTAGTTCTTTTAGTTGCCTTTAGTAGGGGGCGCGGTGCGCCAGGTTCACCTAGGGTGCCGAATACTCTGGCGCCGGCCCTGCATATAACATCAAAAGTTGATTCTGAGATGCTCCGTACAATAACATTGAATAAGCTCTCTTTATAGCTAATATTGAAACAACGAAATGCGTTATAATCCACTCAATATATTCATTGAATTAATTATGAGAAATTTAATCAAATAATGGCATGATATTCTTCTTATACTTAGTTCTGGACCAGTGTCCAGCTCCGTAGCGTGGAAATTCTACAACAGGGGCCAGGAAATAGCGAGGGGGGGCAGGTAATACATTTTACTAAGTAGAGCAATTAAGTAGAGGGGGGCAGACAAAACGCAGGGGGGGGGCGCCCGACATTTAACAACAATTCAATAAAATAATCAGACACATTGCATAAATACGTGTTTAAATTGATTGCCCAATTCAGTTCTATTGAAATAAAGATAATAAAACCAAAACATGACGTGTGTAGCCTATATACGATAAAAACCTATTGGAATCGCAGGCTGATGGTAGCACGTCTTCTCGAAGTAAACCAATAAACTATGATGATGAGTATGACCTATTTCTGAAAACTAACTGCGCTCGCAGAATGTCTTCTTGAATCATTGCCTTTTGTCAAGCTGCCAAGTACGTTCTCAAGGGAGATGATTACACATCGCAGTCGTCTTTTGGTTAACGCCCCCCCCCCCCCCAAAGCAACCGAGATCACACCTGTATTAGTGTCGTCCCTTTGACCAGTCCAGTACAATGGAATGTGGCCTGACTCGACCCATCTACCCCCCTAAACGTTAGTCATGACAAGAAATATTTCGACAACTATCATGGCAAGAAATATTTCGACAACTATCAGTCTCTGTGTGGCATCATTCTGCACGAAACCAATTACATTTTTTTTACTGAAATCCTTAGTAATCACATACACTATAACATAAATATTGACAAATAGTCCGGGTAGTAAGGAGGGTGGATAATAGCGAGGTAAATGTTGAATTTACTTAACTTGTAAGTAATAATATATGGCGTTGCAAGTTCTTATCAAATTTGATGCTTTCAGGGTCTTCCCGATATTTAATCTAATCTGGGGGGGGTCCCCACTTTCTGTATAGTGCGGGAGAGAAATTACACTTTTAATTAACTACAAGCTGCTTACAATCATGTAGTTGAATATTGAAAGTGAAAAGTACTAAAATATGTTGAGATTAAAAAACAAGCAATTAAGCCTGTTCCATTCTGGACACAGGACGTGTTAGCGCATTTTCATGTTATGTATCAGTACGTATGCTATCTTTCAGTAAATATTTGTAAATTTTGGAAATGTTTATAAATTCAATTGTGTACTGCATATATCTGTAAAAAAAAATATTATAAAGACGTTTCTTTATATTTGAAAAAAAAATATTTTCTCTTAAATCTAACTACAAGTGGTTTGTGGTTACTGAAATAGGACTCATAATTGAAAACATTCGAAATTATAGTCATTTAATCGTCCGAAAACTCCGTCAATTTTTGCATAGCTCTGATACTTTCAATTAAACTCAGAACACAAGCTTACTATTTCATTTGATGAGTTTCTTAATAAATCTTGGTGAAACTACGTGCTGCAGTATTTCGCACCAAATGAACGGGCTATTGAACGTACAAGGTGTATATTTATATATAAGCCCCTTATGAGCCCTGAAGCCCGGCCCTCAGAGGTCCTATCGCGAAATGAACTTTTGATGTACACATGGCAGGCCAAGACCTACAAAATGATATATACATCATGGGTCTAAGACTTATAGTTGCTGAGATATAGCGCCCCTTTATTAATATAGCTTATATAGTAAAAACGGTACTAAGGCCCCTTTTACGGCCCTGAGAGGTTAGATCGCGAAATGGAAAAAGTCATTTCTTGGCAGGCCAAGACCTACAAAATGATATATACATCATGGGTCTAGGACTTATGGTTGTTGAGATCTAGGGTGATGACGGACAGACGGACAGACAGACAGACAAAACGGGGAAATAGTAACGCGAAATGCGCATTTTTGGACCCTACAGGTTGGCTGTATACCTTATCTGATCACAAAGCCATGTTTTGCAGGGCAGCCCAAGAATCGGAGCAGTTGCCCGAGGCGCCATTGAATTAAAACGCCTCCGTCTCCACCCCCCCCCCCCCAAAGAAAAAATACCGTTATGGAAACTACGCTTGCACCATCATATTTAACTAGACAAAGCCCAGGTATTAAGATATATAGGGCCTACAGTTTACATTACATACATGAGTGAGTGTTGAATAGTATTACTTACACAATTGGTATTTTCTACCAACAAAGGTTTAAAAAAGCAACAACATACGGCAACACGATATATGGAGGCTGATGGGGCAAGCACAACACCAAATTTAATAGAAGTAAATAGTGGGAGGGCCCAAACTGGCACTAGAACCCTAGGTGGCTGCATATTCATACATAACAACGCCTATGACATGGAACATGAAAATTATCCAAGTTGGCAGCTTTGAGGCACATCATCTGTGTCGCTGACCTCTCGCCGTGTTTATTGACCTGAAAGTTTGAATAACTTGCACACCAGTACATAGAATACAGCAGAGGCGTAGTGCATTTAAAAAAAAATTGGGTGGGTTAGCTGAAATAATGTAACGATAAAATGACCAGAGTTATAAAAGCTTTAACAAATCAATTTATATTAAATGATCAGTTGTAAACAGGCTTAAACAATGTACTGATTGTGTAAAAGACCATTTTCAATCAGGTTCGAATAATGTAATAATAGACAGCTCAGCAACTATAACCTCTAATTTTAATATTCGATCTTCTAGGGCAGTGTATTCCAACCGTTTGAAATCTTAAAATACCGAAAAAAAACCGTTTATTTATAATAAAATGACTTCAAGTTTTAATATATTTTACATTCATTGTCATCAATGAGACAGATTTCAGTCCTTTCTTTTGCTTCATCAGCCCCTTCCCTTTCTTTTTTTAGTTTCCGCTAGGCTCTTTAACTGAGAAGCTATGGTTTCAACATCGCATTGCACAAATTACCGACATTTGGTTTAGCGGTAGACAGACTTTGTAAGATTTTTTCCAGACTTATTTCTTGTTTTTACGATTTTGATTTCCTCTTCCTCAGCGCGTGCCCCCCCCCCCCCCCGAAACGGCGCACCCTGTTGAACCACAGTGCAGTGAAGACCAGTGGTGTAGACTTTATTTTGAAGTTAATAATTTTATAAATGTCAGGGTATTACAGATAAGATTTCACTTTCAAAATTCCCGATAAGGAAGCGGGAAAACTTCTCAAATTAACTATAATTTAAAAGCTACAACTTTGTTAAATAGAATATTATTATTGTCAATGGCAGTAAAGGCAACTATGAGATGATGGATCAGAACCAGTGGCGTAGCGTGGGCTTTCGTCGCCTGGGACCGACCGGAAATTAGCCGCCCCCTCTATTTAGTTATTCTTAACTAAATTTAACTCTCTAACTATTTGCCGCCCCTTTGGATACGCCGCCCGGGGATACCGGTCTACCCTCGTCAGCACTCGCCAGGCCCGTAGCCAGGTCCAGAGTAAGCAGAGGCACCAATACCCAGCAAGGGGGAACCTTTACGTTTTATTTATTTTTTCTTTTTTCCTCTTTTCTTCTTTTTTTAAGCGGGGGGGGGGTACTCCATACCTAACGGGGGGGGGACTCCCAAATCTACAGGGGCTGCCCCTCGCCACGCCACTGATCAGAACGTAGATTTCCTAGTCCTTGATAACGTATGATGTCAATTTTCTTTAGTTTTTTTTTTTCAAATTTATTTTATTAAATCATACTAGAGCAGTGCCATAAACTAATTATCAAATTTGAGCGATTAAAAAAGTAGTAATTGAAGACAAAAAAACCAAAAAGGGTCGAAGAACCGCATTATGGACAAACATGCTACACAAAAAAAAAATATGACAACATAAAAAAATGAAACAAGTCTTGTTGAACTTTGAATTATATTTATTGACTGATGATTTTACTTCTGTGTACTATAAGCATGCCATTTAACATCAAAAGTGGATTCCGAGATGTTCCGCATTATAACAACAGTGAATAACTGTAATGGTCTGTACAGCCAGGCCCGTAGCGGAGCAGAGGAGCACCCCCCTGCGTTTTGTCTGCCCCCCCCCCCGCTTATTTGTTCTACTTAGTAAAATGTATTACCTGCCCCCCCCCCCGCTATTGCCTGGCCCCTGCTGTAGAATGCCTGACCCCTGCTGTAGAATTTTCACGCTACGGGGCTGTGTACAGCTATTACTGAAACAACGAAATGTGTGCAACGTATTGACAGATACAACATTTTCAGTACAGAAGCAGAGTTCAATGTTTTGCTTTATGAGAGAATGCAGCAATTGTGATCAATCCGTCTCCGGCCGTGTCATTTAGTTGTGTGTCGCACCAATTTGTGTGTCGCACCAGTTTGTGTGTCGCACCAGTTTGTGTGTCGCACCACTCGTAGTACCAGCTGGACACCTAGGCTCAGTCTCACCGGAAGAGTAGAGAGGTCAAAGATCAATGTAGGAATATTTTTTTTTCAAAAAAGAAATGAAATGTTAAAATTAATGTTTCTCACAATGAATAAATAAAATTACAGGCTGATCACATGTATACCTCCGCGCGTCCGTTTCTCGTCTCTGTCTCGTGAGTGAGTGTTTGGTGCAGTAAGTGCTCACCCAGCGCCCCCTGGGGAGCTGGTATAGCCGGTATAGCCCCTTGGGCGGGGGAGCTCACCCATAGATATCTAAGACTAGATCGCTTATGCTTATTTAATAGAGACCGAAAGTGTTGTATTCGAGACCCCTACTTTAAAAAGAGAAGAGTACAATTCTGTACAGTTCTTTATTTTTTACCGAAAAAGATTTCCTTCCTTTTAATTAAAAAAAAAATCCCCATTCATGCTAGAGGTTGACGCTTTTAAAATCTACTGATGTGTCCGAAAAAATTATATTTGACGGTTAGTAATAATTTAATCAAACAACCGGGTACACAACACAAAGGCATTTTATTCAAAGTTAATTGAAAAAAAAAGTCAAGGAAAACAATGCAAAATGTCTTCTGCTATTTATTTCGGTTACTTAAGGTTTCTATGCGTACTACGTCATCAGGTTATACAATTGTACTCTTCTCTTTTTAAAGTTATGGTCCGCACAATATGTCTATGCATAGCCCATAAGCGATCTAGTCTTATATATCTATGAGCTCACCCGCTTCCACAGGTCTTTACGGCTTCCTTTCAACTTCCACCACAACTGAGCCTTTGTGATGAAGAGCCTTCTTCTCCCAGGACAAACATTTGTATCAAATTTTTTTTACAGGATTGGGTTGCTAACCCTAACCTTTTTCAGCCGGGCTTGGGACAGTCCTTGGTGGAGTTAAAATATGTTATAAGAATAAACAAGCAATTAAGCCTGTTCCATTCTGGACACAGGACGTGTTAGCGCATTTTCTTGTTATGTATCAGTACGTATGTTAGCTTTCAGTAAATATTTGTAAATTTTGGAAATGTTTATAAATTCAATTGTGTAATGCATATATCTTTAAAAAAATATTATAAAGACGTTTCTTTATATTTGAAAAAAAAATATTTTCTCTTAAATCTAACTACAAGTGGTTTGTGGTTACTGAAATAGGACTCATAATTGAAAACATTCGATATTATAGTTATTTAATCGTCCGAAAACTCCGTCAATTGTTGCATAGCTCTGATACTTTCAATTAAACTCAGAACACAAGCTTACTATTTCATTTGATGAGTTTCTTAATAAATCTTGGTGAAACTACGTGCTGCAGTATTTCGCACCAAATGAACGGGCTATTGAACGTACAAGGTGTATATATAATATATAAGCCCCTTACGTGCCCTGAAGCTCGGCCCTCAGAGGTCCTATCGCTAAATGGACTTTTGATGTACACTTGGCAGGCCAAGACCTACAAAATGATATATACATCATGGGTCTAGGACTTATGGTTGTTGAGATATAGGCGCTCTTTATTAATATAGCTTATATAGCAAAATACGGTACTAAGCCCCTTTTACGGCCCTCAGAGGTCAGATCGCGAAATGGAAAAAGTCATTTCTTGGCAGGCCAAGACCTACAAAATGATATATACATCATGGGTCTAGGACTTATGGTTGTTGAGATCTAGGGTGATGACGGACAGACGGACAAAACGGGGACAATAGAGCATTTTTTTTAGAAAATGCTCTAAAAATACCAATAGTGTTCACTTTCGATTCACTTCTCTCCAGCCCCGTAGCGTGAAAATTCTACAGCAGGGGCCAGGCATTTCACAGCAGGGTCCAGACAAAACGCAGGGGGACCTGGCCCCCTGGCCCCCCGCACGCTACGGGCCTGCTTCTCTTTCCCTCTCTTTATTACTATTACTATTAATGCTAACTGCAAATTGCGGGGCCCCTGACAGTTGCGGGGCCCAATTTCAAAAAAATCAAAGTATATACATGTGTCATATATTCATTGTGTCAAAAAGAAAACGAACATTATATTCCAGCCTTTTTATTTATTTCAGCACATTCGTCAACTTATAATGTGAAACAGTTTAGGTACGGGTTCTAGCCTCTAACCGATTCAAAGGGAGGCTAATATGAATCACATAATTAGCAGAAATGGCTGGTAATACTGCACAACTAATCATTGTTTTCTGGTCTTTTCTCGTAATTTTAATAATTGTTATCAGTCGTTATCACAGTGTGGGTTGCGCTCCGCTGGTGGTGCATTTCCTGATACTACATAGAGTTTTTATTTATGCAAAAGAATTTTTCAAACGACCATGCCATGGTCACGGATAATTGTTGGTTATCGTTAACGCACTGGCTCCTCGACCGTCCGGACGGTCGATGTATTCTAGGACGGTCGATGTACTCTTATGATTTGAAGTACAGAATGAATGAGAACTCTTATTTACTGCAGACGTTGATGACGTCATTTACTGTTAAAAATCGGAGATATTTTTTTTTTCGGGGACCATAAATAGATATTGCTCCACACCCTAACCCTATCCCTAACCCTATCCCTAACCCTATCCCTAACCCTAACCCTAATCCTAACCCTAATCCTATCCCTATCCCTAACCCTATCCCTAACCCTAATCCTATCCCTAACCCTAATCCTATCCCTAACCCTAATCCTATCCCTATCCCTAACCCTAATCCTATCCCTAACCCTATCCCTAACCCTAACCCTAATCCTATCCCTAATCCTATCCCTAACCCTATCCCTAACCCTAATCCTATCCCTAACCCTAATCCTATCCCTAACCCTATCCCTAACCCTATCCCTATCCCTAACCCTATCCCTATCCCTAATCCTGAAAAAAAAATCTGGAAAAAAAAATGTATGATTTATTAAAAAATGATCATCAATAGATATTGCTCCACACCCTAACCCCCTATCCCTAACCCTGAAAAATAAAATCTGAACAAAAAAATGTATGTCTCTATCAGGAATCGAACCCGCACATAGCTAGCCAAACAGGGTCTCAGCCAAGCGAACAACCGACATCACTAGCGCGCCACACAAACTAACCTCTTATTTTAATGTATAATTGCTCGGCTATGCAATTGTTGACGGTCGAGGTAAAAAAAAAATACATCGACCGTCCGGACGGTCGAGGAGCCAGTGCGTATCGTTAATTAGTAACTAATTACTGCCTAAATATCTATCACCTGCCCAACAAGATGAAAAATGAAACTTGCCAAACGTTTCTTTAAAATTCAGACAGGTGAGAATATTTCATGAACTCAAAGTGGTTGGAAAAGCCATAATTAACATCTTTGTGGGACTGCAAAGTGTGTAAAAAATGTGACTGTGTGTGCTGTATTAGTAATGGGGTAAAAATCAAGAATAAAACTACGTTAATTATAAGTGAGTGGCCACTTTCTGGCTAAACTATTATTTTAAGAAGGAAAAGGTACACATGAGATAGAAATGCAGTGTTTTTTTGTGGGATGGGAAGTGGTTGATAGGGTAAGCAAGACTTACAAGGGGACCAAATGTAGCAAAATATGACAGGATAGGATGGGAGACAGGTTGTTGACATGTGTGATGAGTTTGGAACTTAAACTCCAGGAAAATTACATGTATGCCATTGTTCTTGATAAAAAACAATATCTGGCCTCACTTGGTTGATGATGCATACCTGTAAACTGGTCTGAGTAACTAACTAAATAGACATATATATATATATATATATATATATATATATATATATATATGCTAATGCTTAATAAATCTGTTATAATTAAGTATAACTCTTTAGTAAATTAAACTGACTTGTTTATTAGGCAATTATTATGATGGGAATGGATATAGGCCTAATGGCTAGCTAGTTTGAATACAAGTAAATATATTTTATTGTGTGGATTAAAAATGTGTGTTGATTTGCGATGCTAATTTTTAATGATGTATTAATTTTGATCAGTTTTTTTAAAAAATCAAACAGCAGCTGTAATACATAGATATATTATTTTTATATAATGATATATATATCATTATTTGTTTTCTGCCGTCTCTTTCTAGTCACTATAATAACTGTGACAAAAGTATTAGTCAACAAGGACCTTTGTTTAATCCACATTTACTTACCTTTAGGATCCTTTATGGATCAAGCAATCTTCTTTTTTTTTTTTAAGTTTATTAAGTATTCCGTGGAAAGTGAGTCAAAATGACAAATTTTCTCTGGTCAGCTGAAATTTCATTTTTTACAGTATATAAGATATACTTAAAGATGTTTCACATAAAAAGGGGAAAAAAAAGTTGTTAAAAATCAAATGCTTTGTCTAATTATTATTCTTGTTGTCATAGAAACATATGTGTAAAAAAATTTAGTCCGAAAAAAAACTTAGTACTGTCTCCCAGACAGTGAAGTATACCGCATTAACCATAATCAACACATCCTGTCACATCATACATCTATAAATATTAACTGCCTACAAGCATATTCAACACATCCTGTCACATCATACATCTATAAATATTAACTGCCTAAAAACATATTCAACACATCCTGTCACATCATACATCTATAAATATTAACTGCCTAAAAGCATATTCAACACATCCTGTCACATCATACATCTATAAATATTAACTGCCTAAAAACATATTCAACACATCCTGTCACAGCATACATCTATAAATATTAACTGCCTAAAAACATATTCAACACATCCTGTCACATCATACATCTATAAATATTAACTGCCTAAAAACATATTCAACAGATCCTGTCACAGCATACATCTATAAATATTAACTGCCTAAAAACATTTAAAGAAAGTTTAGTCATGCATGAGGTCTTTGAGGGCTACATTTGTTTTAATTTAACATAAAGAGTCAGAGCAAAAATTAAATGCTCAAAATTGTTCTCTCCCAACCACCCTCTATAGCTGTTTCAAAAAATATTGATTTTAAGCATAAGGTTTAGTACAGGCTATTTTACTATTTCACTTTACTTTTGCTTAATTTTTCAACTCCATTCAAAAAATTCATGAAAGTCTGCACAAATTTTAAAATTGAAAAATCAAACAATAAAAAGATTTGGGGAAAAAAAAAAAAAGCTCTGAAACAATAATTTTAGTTAGTTTACATTTCTTCATTATTTGTATTGACATACAAATATTTTTAAGAACTCTCTTTGCTTTTTATTTTTTCTGCTACTAGGTTCTGCAGTGACCTGTCATGTTTCAGAGTTGACATATTAATTCACTGAGGCTGTATACAACATGGACTAAAGTTGGCATCAGAGTACATGTTTTTTTCCACCATCAAGTGTATTCCTGAGGTAGTCAGTGTAATTTTTTTTCTCCCAATTTTTGGCAGAAATATTTTTTTTCTAAACATAGATTAGTATTTGTTCTTTTTCTTTTCTTTTGAATCTCACAAATTAGCCTATAGCATAGAAGCCCCTTTTTTTTTTCTCTTAATTAAATAATGATATTTGTTGATTTGTTGCTTTGCTTCAGCAATTTTCAGCTTAAAGTGATATCATTAATAAATTTTTTCAGTTTTGGGGCACAGCACATAAAGGAGTTTTGAGATCACCATTAGAATCTTCTTTGAGAGCATCACCTCAGTCAAAGTAAGGCTTTTTTTTAAGTTGAAATAATTAAAAGTTAATTAAATGAAACATATTCCCCCCTCCCCTCCCCCACAAACTTTTGTATAATATAACAACCTGCTAGGCTTTTCTTGATCGGTTGTTTTGTTTTGGCTTAAAAAATTGATGTAAATTATGAATAAAATTCTGATCAGAGCTGGTCTTAATGAGCCTGATCTAATTTGCACCATACACTTCTAAATGAAGAGGATGAAGAAGAATTCAGTAAAGCTGAACAGGGCTAACACAGGGAGACCCATAACTGTTATCTTGTTCATAGGGATCTACATTAATCATGTCACTATTGAATCTAAGGTGGCAATAGACACCACTTTATTAGACTGTCGTAATACTACACCACAGACTATATATTGAAAAGAATTTGCATCCTTATATTGGCAAGTGCTTATCGTCAAAAAAAAAATGGAGGATTTTCACAAAGTCAATGAAACTATTACCAGTTATAAAAAAAATATAATTATTTGATGCACCATAACTGGAGCATGTTTTATATTTGTTTAAAATATCTGAATCCATAACTCGCTGACCTATATATAGATCATTATCAAAAGATAATAAACCCATTGATTTTCTTGCAGCTCACTGTAAAGAAAAATGAGGTTACACCCCTGTCTAAGGCTGAGTGTGGATGGTGTTGGTCTGGAGGTGCTGCTGCAGAGTTTCATCTTATGCTGCATCCAGAGCAGACTCAAATCCATGATGCTGATGACTTTTGGCAACCACATCTGCCTTGTGGCTATTGATGGCAACCACTATATCTGTCTTGTGACTATTGATGGCAACTGCTATATCTGTCTTGTGACTATTGATGGCAACCGCTATATCTGTCTTGTGACTATTGATGGCAACCGCTATATCTGTCTTGTGACTATTGAAATGTTCACTAAGGTATACCATTGTTTTGATCATAAATTCTTGATACATTATTGTAATTAGTAGTTGAGGGTCAGTGTAAAAAATGGAAGGATTTATTTCTCAATCTTGACAGGGGCTTGAAACTGCTACCGGGGGGGGGGGGCAGATCACTTATTATGTAATCCTTTAATGGTAGTGAAGGGTGCCAAGGCATGACACATAGCCACACACTTATCATAACTATAATTCTCTTTGGTATAATCCCCCTGTAGTGACTACTTTAGGATGGGGATGGTGTTCTATAATTAACATGAATGATGTATTACCGGTACTAAATGCTCTCTTATATTAAATTATTTATTTCAGGATGCTGGTTGGACTTGAATGGAGAATTATTTGATGGACTCTTTAACTGCCATTGTCTGGGGTGTTCTGTATTGCTGATTACAATATACTAGAAGTTTCTGAATTCAGTCACGACAGGATGGCTGTCAAGCACAATTCAGCGGCAAGATTAGCATGTCGGATTAACCCAATAATTTCATCACTCAGATTGTCAGGAATTGTAAGCCACTGATGGTGAACAAGCATTTTTTTTTTCAATTCCATCATTGCTTCTGCTTTTGAAGTGCTCATTCAGAGATGTACTTTCAGTGGAACAAGTTTTCAAATTCATTCTTTATCATGATTCTCCCTTCAAACTGTGCTGGTTTGCTGAATCATCAAACAATGTTAGTCTTTATCATGCATTACTGTCATATTTAAGAATATGCTCGCGCCAGTGTGGAGTTCACAGTGACCCAACACAGTTATAGTCTATTCATCATGAAGCCAAGAGACAGTGAGAGCTAATGATAACCGTAATGTCAAATTGGAAGGCTGGAAGGCATGGAATGGTTTGGGCAAAGACGTTATTGATGGCACAGGTAAGTAGATTCTTGCACTTAATCCAGTTCTGTGTAGTTTTTTTCAGAATAGAATATAGTAATTGAATTATACAGTGTATATATATATATATATATATATATATATATATATATATGGCACATGTCACATTCATTGACAAAGTGGTTACAGGACAAGCAAGCAGTATTCAGTTCCCTTGGAAAAGTTTCAACTTAGATCTGACACCAGTTCGGACTAAGGTGACTCTTAAATGATTGGTTTCCCATACACTCCTGACACCAGTTCGGACTATAGTGACTCTTAAATGATTGGTTTCCCATACACTCAAATTATTATTGATCTGAATAATGATTAAGACAATTTGTTTACATAGTTTAATAGACATTTGAGGATTACTTTAAAATTAATGAATACCCTTTGAGCTAATATTTACAGGATTCAACAGCTAAACAGTCCGCACTCAATTAGTCAAAATATTATCCTTAAATTCGAATATAACAGTTAACTGTACGAAAGTAATTCTGAATAAACATTGAAAAATGTCAAATACTTACTTACCTCCCTGGGACTTTGCATTCCTATTGTTGTTGTTTTTTTCCCTTCCTGCTAGCTACTACCTTAACCTGTAGCGCGGAACAATGGGCCTATGTGAAACTGACAACATGTCCACTGAGTTCAAGTTGATTGTAGATTTAGCAGAGCCGTCCTAACTTGCTTAGGGGGCCTTAGGGGAAATTTACATTTGGGGGCTCTAGGCAAAAAAAAAAAGCTGCGTCTTGCGCATCTTAAGCCCTTTTATGTTTTACCTATTGGGGCACAATTCGAGCCTATTCGTTAAGTCATCGCGCCTGGGGGGGGGGGGGGCTCTGTTAATAATACATGTCTGCCAGAGTGCGAAACTCGCCCATAATATTTCTAACAGTTCTTTTGAAACTGATGAACACCTTTTGTGTAACAGGACGGTTGAAAACTTTTTACAAACAACAGGTCCAACTTTACACGTTTATTAAGTTGTGGCAAAGTTAAAGTCCTGACAGGAGGCTTTCTCTTGCATTTGGGGGGGGGGGGTGTGGGGTGGTATAGGTAACCGCCCATATAAAGTTAGGCGTCAATCTTTGGATAGGGACAACTAGGGCGATATTCCCTGGCCCTACAATAGTAGCGTTTTGATACGCTATATATATAGATACTAGTTGAAAAGCCTGTTGAAGCTGGCTGCCTCCTGCGAGTGGTATCATTACTAAATAAGGGCTATAGCCGTGTTCAACTATGACGAACTTCTAATAAATGGGTTATTTCCCTTGCATCAATCCTGCATAGGTTAGACGTTTATGTATTTAAGGGTATATATTAATTAGGGTGATAACAATTTTCATTATTTTTTGTAACCAACATGAAACCCCTTACATTCGAGGAACAATTGTATGTCGATGACAATAGCAACATTATTTTTTTTTAAATTGAAAAAAGTTCCCCCACCTTTTCATTTTTGTTTTCACATGTCGCGCAGTTTGACTATCAGTTTCAATTTCACACTGAATTTTTACATGACTTTCTAGACTGCTTTTAAGCACACTCCAGTCAGTTTTTCCATATGTTTATAAACAAGGCATCTACCCTCATCTTCTAAACAGAATAGGGATCCGAGAATTCCATCTAATCAATCTCACATGGATGCCCACAAACCGTCAAATTCTTGGAAACTTCACTTTTCTGTTCAATAGCCAGAAACGGCGACTGGATCGAATCAAAATTATGATTACGGATATAGAATTGCTCTGGATGTAAATTCTAGACTTTCCACTATTATCCAGCGCAGAAAATCAATTGTCTGTTTGATTTATATGACAAAAACAAAAAGAAACCGTCTGATAAATTTACTACAACACTTTCTAAGTTATTTGATGTCACCAACGTCAATGGAAAATGGAAAAGCAAGGAGGATAAAGAGCTCTACCAGAGGCAAGTTAAGAGTGGAGGAAAGATTGGTTATTCAATGGTCAAACAAGCCCCTTTAAAATCAATCCACCCAAGAAAACGAATCCGACTATCCAAAACTCAATCTCAAGCCAGCTCTTCTCAATCGCAACCTACAAAAACACATACAACTGTCTCACAACCTACACAAACACTTACAACTGTCTCAAAATCTTGTATTCTGAAACCTCTGCTTCTTCACCAAACTCGACAACCTATTCTTCCACGTCATCTTCTCCTGAATGCAAACCGAAATAATAAAGAGCAAGCACTACAACAGCGGGTTTTCTAGTACTGAAAAACAACATTTCTACACATATACACATAAAGCATATGACGTTCTTGCAACCATTGCTGAACAGGGTTATGATGTGCCGGTTCCAAGTCAGGAGGGTGTTTGGAAATGAGTAATCTCTGACGGACGGAAATTGAAAACCAAAATTTTTCAAAAACTTCAAAGCAAAGATCACTATTGTCTCCAGTTTGATGGTAAAAGAGTGCAAGGGGAAGAGTATCAAGTAGTTCTGCTGAAAAATATGACAACCGAAATCAAACTCGGCATTCTTAAATGTGAGAATGGCTCTGCCGCAGCCATTTACAAGGAACTACATCAGCTAATTGATGAAGATGATGCTTAGGAAAATATTTGCGTGATAATATGCGACACGTCCGCAGTAAATACTGGTCGTTTTCACGGGATTGTAAAGCTCATACATGATGATGTCTTGAGCAAAGGCTTTCAGAAGTCACAATATATTGGCTGTCAGCTCCATGTACCCGACCTCCTTCTGAAACATGTCATGAATTTTCTTATTCACGAGCCAACGAGAAAACCAGAACTCAACTATTCCTTCATTGATAAATTAACACAAAGCTATGCCACTCTTCAGGCTGATACCGCCTCGTTGTGACAGATGATGTTAGCACAGGCGAGAACCCTGGATGGCGAGATGATTTCAAGTTCTTATATGAATTATGTCAGGCATATCGTCATTACAAACCAACTTCATGTTGGCCTCGCATCAGCTGGAAGAAAGTATCATATTTACACTAGGCAAGATGGAACTCACATGCGATATATACTATTATAGCATTATTTCTGATACCAGAGTGGCGCAACATCCTCGCTCCTGCTTGCAACTTCATCTGCTGTAAATGGGCGAATGCTTGATTCCATTTGCAACACTACAATGAAGGTCCTTCAACGAACTGTTTACCTCACTCATCAGAAATGTTCCCTCTAAGGTGTGGTATGAAGTGAGCAAAAAAATTTTTCTCTGAGCGACATTTTGTTTGAGGCCAAAATTTGTGAGCGATTTAAGCGATGTCGTCCGTCGGAGTGAGCGATCGTACGTGTAGTATGAGCGACGCTCTGAATTCGTGTGAGCGATCGCTCACGCGCTCAGCTTAGAGGGAACATTGCTCATCAGTATAAAATGCAAGAAGGCAATTAAGTGTTTAAAGACCCGTTGGTCAGTCGAGAAGTCATTAATTGACATTCCCAGATCTAACCAAATTACTGAACGTTTGAATTTTTGAATCTGAAGTTCATAGAACAAAATATGTTTTAAACATTTCTTGTACATTCTGTACATATTACTAACTGATCTGTATCTTATTTGTTAATAAAAGTTGATTTGTTATTATTATTACTCGTTTGAATTAAGCTAAAAAAAAACTTGTCCTTTTTTAAAAAAAAATATTTTTTCACTTTTTTCTTCCGAAAAAGGGGGAGGTGGTGGAACTTTTAAAAAAAAAAATCAAAAATGCAATTGATATTCTTAAATTACACATAAAAGTTCCTCGATTGCAAGTGGTTTCATAAAAATATTTTTTTTTATCACCCTAATATATATATTAAGGTGATAAAAAAAACTTTTTGTCAATTTTTTTTGAGCATTTCATGAATATATGACTTTATTTAGTACTGCCTCATCGAAACTGAAATTTTAAATGATTTTGAATGAATTTTGAATGTATGTATATATAAAGCACACAGAAAATGCTAGAGGTTCTGGAAAGTTAAAAAAAAATCTATACCATTCTGGAAGGTTCTATGAAATCTCTAGAAGGTTCTAGAAGCATCTAGAAAAACTTGGAAAACTTGAAAAGGTTCCGGGAAATTCTAGAAAACTCTAGAAGTTTTGATTTTCATACACGTAGCCAGCTTCACTAGTGCATTTCAATTTAGTTATAAAAATCAAGTGTTATAAGATCCAATATTGCGGCTATATAAATATCATTCATTTAGTTATGAGTTATGACTACTAGGTCGAAAAGTGTTGTTCATTTAGCTGACACAACTCCGATTTATTGAGCTAGGTCCGCCCCCTAAATGAGCCTACTGGCCAATGGTATGTTTACAAACACAGCCGTCTGGTTGACATTCGGTATAATTTTTTCATGAGGACATACTAATGTCCATTGAGCTAGGTACGTCCCCTAATTGAGCCTACTGGCCAATGGTATGTTTACAAACACAGCCGTCTTCAATAAGACATTTGGGGGATAGTACAACTGGACCGGATGTGCTGCTATTCAAGCGCTTTAAGACGTTTTGACCAAAAATAAGACAGGCAGAATTTAGTATACTCCACGATGTTCGACTGGAGCAAAATCTCAAGCCATTAAAAGAAGAAGACATCACATTTTGTTCAAATATCCCCCAAATGAAAGACAACCCAAGATATTTGCCACGTGAAGATTACAAAGAACTTCTGACTCTGAATCTTATCATCCTGTAAGGAATCCCACCCCCCTTCCCTTTGGGGAGCGTTTTCGTGTTTTGTGTTTTTGTGAGCTTATCACCATGCAAGGTGGATGTCTAAAATAATCTACATCATGAAGATTTATCTCTTCCGTCATCAATTCAAGCTGACTAAGCTTGAAGACAGATCAATCGCAGAATTAGGTATCTTTGCATCCTCGGTTTACATTAAAGCTTGGATTCAGTGTCCCATTCTAGCAGACGCACCTCTAAATGATCTGGACTTCATCAAGCTTCTTATTGATTATGAGAATGCTCCAAATTGTTGAACAGCATCACAAAAAGTTTCCAGACTCAAAAAAAATCAACTGTGCTGAAGAGATTGCAACTTGAAGACCTTAAGGACCCAGAAAGCACAGACTAAAAAACTTTTAAAGTGTGTTTTTGAATGGCTTACTTAGAACTACTCTGCAATACAGTCAGGTTAATGTGTCATGTAACTAGTATTATTTTACTGTTTCATCCCTACTGTGTAATACAATTGTTCTTTGTATCTAAAAAAACAGCATTTTAAACCTTGCAAAATTTTCATTTAATGCAACTGCCGAATACCATAAAACGCAAGTAACAAGTGCACTGAGGCAGTATTTATAGGTGCCCAAATGGTGTGAAATTTGGTATATACATGTTTTGAATCCCAGTAAACCAGAAAACTAAAATGCTCATGATAAAAAATCAACTTTATTTTTTTTTTCACTATAAAGTGAGCCACCCTAATATATATATATATATATATATATATATATATATATATATATATATATATATATATATATATATATATATAT